>JAJOOO010015410.1:0-48574 GCA_029582685.1 Solanum piurae | reverse complement strand
TCGACTGCACTAAGCTCTCGCTATATATAAAATTCAAAGGGGTTATACAACACTTATAGAAACAACCTCAACTAACTACATAACCATTATCAAACTTGTTACATATTTGAGAACCTAAATCACTACCAATTGTAGTGAAAAAGACATTTTCCATTATTTTTATCATAAAGACAAAGTCCATCATCTTGAATAAACCAATAGCAAAGTTTACTA
This sequence comes from Solanum piurae, assembly GCA_029582685.1. NCBI lineage: Eukaryota > Viridiplantae > Streptophyta > Magnoliopsida > Solanales > Solanaceae > Solanum > Solanum piurae. Next base: position 48,361 of record JAJOOO010015410.1, on the reverse strand, counting down.
AAAGAACAAAAGGGTTTATCTCTTTGATAATCAAACATATTAAAAGTTCCTGCTTTATTATCTGTTTGTATTGCACACAAAAGAATATTTGGTGCATTAGGATAAATAGGAATATTAAGTGTGTACATATAAAATACACCATTTATGACCTTTTTCCCATAATCTTTGCTCTCATTTAATATACAATGGATTGTCACAGGATCTTTCATAAGGGTGTGCATTTGAACAGTATAATATTCATAATTAGCAAAGGAAGGAGAAAAACTCATGGAGAAAATTAGTGTAGTGAAGAGAAAGTAAAAGGTAAAGTGAGGGGTAATTTGGGAAGCCATTAAATTATTACTATTTTTTATGTGTTATTTTCTCATCTTTGGTGCTTTTTATAATTGTTTTTTTCCCATATTGGGATGGGATGGTTGGTAGTTGGTTTAGATGTGTGGTAAATTATATTGTGTTAGGCAGTAGTAGTTGGTAGATATTCATAATATTGTGTTTAGTAGTTGATTAAGAGGTAAATTATGTATGTGTAAAAATGATATGATGTTTTGTTTGCAATTTAGAAATTTGTGTAATTAAAATATGTGCAAGTTATGAAGGAATTTATTTTATATAGAAGGTGAAATAACACTATTATACATAAATAATTAATTCACCAACAAAAGATGTGGTGGAGACTAGAGTGCATGGTAAGTATTTCTTCATCCCTAACCAGTGGTCTTGGGTTCGAGTTCTCTAGAATACAGAGTCGTCTTTGTTATGAAGTGTTTTATCCTTCAATGTGAAATTTTCTGATGTGAATCAACATAGATATCGAGTATTTGGTTAAAAAGAAATTGAGCCCAGCTAACTTTGAATAGCTCAAGTCAACAGGACTAATTCCCACTTATTAGAAGTGCACAGGGGCCACTGGTACAAGCCAAAGCACCCACCCGCATGACGAGGATTTAATACCTGCTAGAATCATATTTTGTTGTTTTTATACTAAGTTTTGAATTTAAAGGGCTAACTACGATTCTAGCAGGTATCGATCCACAGTCACGTGGGTGGATGTTTTAGCTTGTACCAGCAGCCCAATTTCACTTCTATGCTCTTCATGGATGCAATGTAAATTATATTCTACTTCTCAAGATAGATATAAATATATACATATATTTTTTTCCAAAGTTAACTAATACACGTACATTCCACCTATACATGTGGGTCCGCCTCCGTAAACAAGAAAGGCTAGCTACTTATTTTTCTTTATCATTATTAGTGAAGGCATACTTGTGAGTTGTGATCGCGGAAGTAGTAATTAATTTTTTGGAAAGACCTTAGATACAAAAATCTAAAAAAATTATACTAAATCGAAGATTGAAGAGATTTATTGATATCTTCATGTATTAAAATAAAGGGAATTTTACATCGTATAACAAACATATGTTATGTATTTTATATAATTGTACTTTAAAAAAATTATATTTATAACGATACTTTACTTATTTTATCCTCTCTTTTCTAATCCCGTTCACATCTCTCTCCTCTCTTTCTCTCCCTCTCCCTCCTTCTCTCCCCCTCTCTCCCTCTATCGTCCTTCTCTCCTCTCTCGCTCCCTCTATCGTCCTTCTATCCTCTCTCGCTCCCTTTATCGTCCTCTCTTTATCGCATCTCCCTCCCTCTATCACCCTCTCTATCGTCCTTCTCTCTTTATCGCATCTCCTTCCTTCTCATTACCCCGTCTCTTGTATTCTATATTTTCCACCTTTCTTTCTATATTATATTGTTGTATATTTCGTGCTCTCTTTCTATTTATTCTTTTATTATCACGAATGATACAAGTGATATAAGAGTGAACGAATACATGTGATATCACGGAGAATGAATATAAGCTAAATTAGAACAAGTGGATACAATTTCCTGTATTTATATTTTTTGTATCTTTATATACATCCCGAATATATTTATTAATACATGTATCAGCCTATCAGTCGGACCGCGACCCACTTAGGAATGGTAGGAACCGGTTCGGTACGGTCTGAATCTGGCCCAATATTAGTTATTTCATCTTTTATTCTGCATAAAATACACAAATTTTCTCATAACTTATACATGTGTTTGTTTTGTGGCTTTCTAAATTACAAATTGAACATTATATTAATTTTACATGTGCATAATTTGTCTTTCAAACCAACTACCAACCATGATATTATTTATGCATATTTTAATACCTGCATAATTCACCCCCATTTCTCTAATTATAAAGAGTTTTTCTTTAAGTATTCTCTACAACCTGCACTTGTGTTTTTTCATAAATTCTTGATCAAACACTTTAACCTTCTAAAAACAAGCTTTAAAAAAATAGACTTCCCAAAAGCTTGATTGAAATATAAGTAATGTTATGTATATATATAAGGGAAAAACAAAGAGCAACATCAAGAAAAGAGCATATGTATAAGCATAATATTTATTAATTAGCACCAAAAGAACAGTCGACTGTATTAAGCTTTCACTATACGACAGATCCCACTCTACAAACATCTTCTTTCTTTCTATTTAACTACATAATCAACATCATACTCTTGTTACATAAACACACTTAGAAACCTAAATCAATACCAATCATAGTGAACAAGACATCCATTATTTTTATAAAGACAAAGTCCATCATCCCTAATAATCCAATAACAAAGTTTATTTTCAGCACAAAGATACTCATCTCTCTTATAATCAAATACATCAAATGTTCCTGATTTATTATCTGCCCACAAATCACACAAAAGATAAGTTTGTTCATGAGCAATATTAACATAAATTGTATAAATAAATATTAGAGCACCTATGATCCTTTTTTTAAGATCTATTTTCCCATTCAACATGCAATGGACTGTTACAGGTTGTGTCATTTTGCTGTGCAATTGAACAGTATAGTTTTCATAAGCTATGGAAGAAGAAAAATTAATGGAGAAAATTAGTGTAGTGAAGAGAAAGTAAAAGGCAAAATGAGGGGTAATTAGGGAAGCCATTAAATTATTTTTTATGTGTTATTTTCATCTATGGTCCTTTTTATAATGTCACTTTAGTGAAAAGAAAATATTTGTCACTTTTTAAAAAATCCAAAGGAATATTCTAATCGAATATGCCTTGACCATTTTAGTAAACAAGACTAAACATATTTTTGTTTCCACTATTAATGAGGGTAAAGTAGTAATCAATTTCTTGAATTGATTTTAGATATACAAGAATATAGTTTTTATTTGCAAATATCTAAAAAAAATAAAAAATTAACGAGCTTTAATGGTTATAATGGCCTTTCACCTTTTATAAATAAACCAACAAAAGGTTGGTTTTAATAGCTTTTTAAAAATTGTATTTATTGGTAACTTTTGAAATCTCAAATTTAAAAAAAAAAATCATTATGGTAGCAAGCAATTCGATAAGTAATTAATTGTTCTATAGAATAATGGCATGCGACCTGTAAAGAGAGCCAATAGGAAGCTTGCTATGAGATGGAACAATAAAAGCCGATGATTATGTTATCCGCCAAAAATAAGAAGTGTTATCCGATACTATTTTTCAAATATGTCAAAAATTACATTTTGCGTATATATACACACAATATGTAAATGATGCTTAAATTTAATACTATTAAAATAATATTAATTTAGCATATAAAGTTTTAACACCACCATCACATTAGATTCAAGTTGTAATTACGCATGTACACAAGTTGCTAGGCTTACCAGCCAACCAACTAGTGCTTGAATTATCGAAGTCTATCATGAGATGAATAAGATTCATTTACCTTTAATGAAAGTTTTCATATTCAAGCTCGGAAATTGGAAAAACTTCTGATAAAAAGTGCTTCCACCTTAAATGAGCTTTACCCGTCGTAAATCTAAATTAATTGGGACATCAATACAAATACTAAACACCAAATAAAAAAAACTAGTACTTGGACCAACAAGAAAACTTATGTTTCAGTTTTAATTAGAGTTTTCGAATTTGAGCATAGATATTGAAAAAAAGTTCTGGTAGGAAGTGTTTCCCCCCTAAATGGACTTTTCTACATCGCATATCTGAATTTATTAAGATATCAATACAGATACTGAACGCCAACTAGTGCTTGGACCAACAAGAAAACTAGTAGGCCCCATTGATAAAACCTCACAAAGCCCAAACTTTCTATAAATGTTGGTCACGCTATGTTTATATTAAAAAATGTTAGGCAAATTAAAGTGCTAGGATCCTCATTCATTAGTTGCCTTCCCTTTTCATACAAGCCAAAAATGAGTCCCAACCATTCAATTGTGTTATAGTGGGGACAGAGTAAAATCCAAGGCAATTCAATAATTGTATATTAGAAATATATACTTATTATATTTGTCAACAATAGTTCGTTAGAACTTAGATATATAGCTTCAACATGACTAGAAAAAAACCAAGTAGGTACGTAATATATGTTCAATATCTAGTTGCCTATAGGTACAACTATAAAAGGAAGACAATAGTGCAAATATCATAATCAAGCAAAGAAACAATATGAAGAAATATTGTATTCCTACTAGTCAAAGTTTGTTAACATTCTTGTTTTTCTTTTTTGCTTTTGTGGTGTGTTTGAGAGGTGATGAAAATGTAGATGGAAGTAGCAATGTTGTTCAAGGTTCAACAAATGCCAACAATTCCTACAATACTACTCGTCATGTTATCGATAAAAAGGATATGAATAAGGGAGGTGGAGGAGGAGGAGGTCATGGTGGTGGTGGACGTTGGTGGGGTGGTGGAGGTGGAGGCGGAGGTGGAAACGATGGTAAAGGAGGAGGTGGTGGTGGTGGTGGCGGGGGTGGGGGTATGGGAGGTAGTGGTGGATGGGGGTGGGGAGGAGGTGGGGGTGGGTGGTGGGCATGGGGATGTAGGAAACAAAAAGAGCATAATAATCATCATAAACATTTGCATATGAACAATGATCAAGATTACAAAATAGGTGAATTTGCACAATGCATGGTTAAAAATAGATGCAAAGGTATGCGTTTGGATTGTCCTCTTCATTGTGGAGGACCTTGTTATTATGATTGTAGACATATGTGCAAAGCTCATTGTCGTCGTGCCTAAAGGTCTTTCTCGTCCTCCTAAGTTCAATTGAATGAATCTATTAAGTCATCAAGAATAATATATGTAGCAGCAAGAATGGTGCACCAATCACCTATTTATGGTTCTCGCTTGAAAGTCACATCTGCTATCTATTGTACTATGTTCTTTTTGCTATAGTGTGTGCTATTAATTTTGCTAGAAATTAAGTGTATGGAAATTTGGTGAACTCGTTGAGATTGGGTTGTAAATTAGAACTAGCAAGTATTGTGTTTTGCAATATGGTTTTTTTAGCTCTCTAAATTTGAGGGCTAAAAGTTTTCTTTTATTTTTAATTGATTTTTTGTATTTGCATAAAGATTGAAGTCTTCTACCTTTTCAAGCAAATGAATAATGTCATATTTGAAGATTATTATGAGCTGCTGACTATAAAACTTCTAACTCTATATTTAATATTCTTAATTTTGTCTTTCTTTTCTTTTTAATTTATTTAGAATATAAAAAAATGTAAGTCTTTCTTACTTCTTTAAACTTTATATTCAGTTCAACTGAAACATATAAAATGAAACGGAGGAAATTAGCTTAAGCTAGTTTTGCTAGGACAAATACTTTTTGGTATTAAGACATACTCAGAAATTTAATGGCTTATATCGGAGCTTAATGTTTTTATTTTATTTTTTCAAAAATTTCTGTTGTTCTAATAAATTAAAGACCAAAATGGAGTGTTAGAATGTTTTAAGGAATATGTTTTCCTAAAAAAATATTTTTCATTTTTTCTCATACCGATCAAAATATTTTTAGAAAATATCATCTCTGAAAAAACAAATGATGAACAATTATACAAGCGTGAAATCTTTTCTTATTTTCCAAAGAATTAAGTTTATAATCAAATTTAAAGTTCTTTTCTAAGAGAAATCATTTCTAAGTTTTTTGTCAAAATAGATAGTTCACACAATCTAACTCTAGATTGTGTTTATCTAGAATTAAAAACTTAATAAATTAAGTTTTCCACTTTTCTTATATTTTTTACCTATTTAAAGAACTCAAACTCCAAAAACTTAGTAACTAAATAGAAAAAAAATGTCGTCTTCACTCAAATTTCAATTGTCAAATTTAGTTTACCTCTTCTTCCTTCTATCATAATTCCCCTTGTATGGCTCAACTGCAAGTTTATTCATGCCTTTCTTCAATGTAAATGTCATCGATGAGTTAATCGATCCATTAGACATGGATTGTGCAATTAACAGTATTACTCAACCAAGAGTTAGTCTTAGACAATCTCATCTTCATAAATATTCTGTTGATGTTGGTGCCCAAGAAGAAGCTACACTATTTTGTAACATGACTTCTGGTCCTAGGTCTGGAAGTTTTCTTCTTTTTAAATATAGTAGAGATATACCTAGGTGTGAAATTAAGGACAAAAGGTGCACTTGGAATCTAATGCCAACTGGTTTATATCTCTTCTTCAACTCACAACAGAATCTAATCTTCAATTGGACAATGTCATCATGATACTACGTTATGAACTCTATGATGATCATAGCGTACTTTTAATTCTTAGTAAAGGAAGGCCTAGAACCACTCCTTGTAATGTTCTCTCTGATGATATATGTTATGATGCAAAAAATAACTATGGATTGTGTTCAACTTCAATTAATTAAGAACTTAACTAATTGAAGGGTAGAGTATATATACCCGAACCTTACCGCTACTTTGTGGAGGTAAGAGAGTTTTTTTTTCATAGACCCTTGTCTCGAGTACCAATGTTCATAGATATCCTATTGAAATCAATACTGGCTGATTAGGAAAAAATTTATTCTGGGCGAGGCACACATACTGTCAGTTGTGTGAGGCCTCTTTTGGCTGCCACATGTATACTGTGGGACCCATAATGTACTTATTTCCTCACCTTTTTATTTCCAATTTTAATTTTTTCTTTTACTTTTTCTTTCTTACCTGTATTTTCGTTTTATTTTTATTAAAACAAAAAATAAAAAATAAAATTTACACTAAGAATTAACAAGCAAAAAAGAAAATGCAGATAAGAAAGAAAAAGTAAAAGAAAAGATTAAAATTGGAAAAGAAAAAGTAAGGAAATAAGTACATTATGGGTCCCACAGTATACATGTGGCAGCCAAAAGAGGCCTCACACAACTGACTGTATGTGTGCCTCGCCCAGAATAAAAAATTTCCAATTTTATAGAAATGTGCCTAGGTGTGATATCTTGCATAAAAAAGCATGTACACTAATCTAGTACTATAAAAATCCTACACAATTATAATAATTAATATATAGACAAAGAATGCACATATTACGGAAAATCGAAAATAAATAAAAAATGAAAAAAGGAAATCAAATAAATATATTTGGCTAAAATGAGAAAAACTTCAAATTGGATATATAAAGATATACATAATCAAACTTTCCCTAATTTGGAAGAGAACAAATATCCTTTTCAAATTAGACACTGTATATTCATAGAAACTAATTCATTATAAGGATTGAGAACAAGAAAACTATGTACTATATAAAGGACATAATAATCCTAAAGAATGAACAAGAAAAACCAAAAAAGAGAACAAATGGCTTCTTCTATAGTACTAAACATTCCAATCCTTGTCCTATTTTTTTTGTTCATCACTTGTTCATTTGTAGCTCCTAAACCAGAGAGATACACTATCGACATCTACGATTCGATATCCTTCAAAAATAAGTTACACTTGGAGTGTGACTTAAATGGATTGCAATATGTACCAATTACACTAACACAAGGCACGAGTAAGACTTTTACAGTCGACGTTGACCTCCCGAGACCTGGTGGTAATTATGTATTGTCATGCTTTATGGATTATGGAGCTGGTAAATATTATGGAGATAGTTGGGTTTTCTTTGATTACCAGAGGGATAAGAATAGGTGTGCTAACAAAAGGTGCACTTGGCAGATTAATGAGAATGGAGCATTCCTACTACTTAGGTTCTATGAGTGGGAAGAAGAAGAAGGAATTTAATCTCATACTATTTCTTTGTTTCATAAGTGAATAATATTTGGTAGTTTTTTCTCAGATGAATTTCTACATTTCTAAATATGTTTTTTTGGAAGACATTATTAACTGAAATGTTGCACTAGAAATTGATCAAAGTAATTATCAAAGAAAGTAAGTCACAAAAAGTCTTTTGAGACACTATCAGTGTAGTTTACTTGAGAGGAGGGTCTATCGAAAATAACTTCTCCATCCCTACAAGGTAGGGATAAGGCTGCGTACACCCCACCCTCCTCAGCCCCCACTTGTAGAATTATACCAGGTGTGATGTTCTAAGAAATATGGTAAGCAAGTTTCAAACTCTCTAGAATATATAGAGTATGACCAATGTTTTTCGACAAAGTTGAATTGGATTTTGTTATCACATGATAATCATTAGTATTTTCTTCATTAGCTTTCCACCATCAATTGGATTCATCTTATTATGCAAATCATTATATATGTCCTTGTCCTATAGTTTTTAATGGTCATTCATAAGACTTAGACTCGGAACTGGTATTCGTCAAAGAGATCTTTATGTGCTGAAAGTCTAATTACCCAAATACCATTATGACTTACAAAATTTCAAGAAGTTCACTAAAATAACATTCATTTTCTCCAACAGTGTACAAGTACTGTTGTTTTAACTATGTCAATTCTGAACTTGCTTCACTTATATGTAAATACAAGTACAAAGAAAATCATACCGTGCTATCCTGAGTTCAACCAAAACTAAACTTAGAGAATTATAGACAAATTTAGAGATGCACCATTATCCATAACAGATTAAGTCCAATGCAAATACCTGATAACAATTTGCATCAGTCACTGCAGAGATGACCTATTCCAGTAGAAGTTAGCCACTGTCAGCAAGGCTCACCAAGTGGGTAACCACATCTTCCAGGTGAGAGAAGTGAGTCAAGAATTTTTCACGAATATCAGTGGAGTCGAAATGGTTATGCTTCCACTCGGAAAGAGCATCACCCATAACCTTCATGCCATCTCTCAGTAATTCCACTCCTTTGGTAACTCTGTTAGGAAATTTTCTTTTTCTATTGGGTTGCTTTTCATAGTCAACCTCCATGGGATCACAGACCATAAGCTTCGGATCAACATCTTTTATCTTTTTCAAGGTCTCTTTCAGCATTTGACCATCCAAAGCAAACATGTTAACTGTGTCCGGACAAGGTTTTATCTTTGGGCATGCTGATTCCTTGTCAAGAAATGTTTTCAGGTCAGACATAAATCTCTCCTCATCAGCTTCTTTTCCTGTTGCCAGATCAAACGAAAGAGCTGCATCTTCAGGTACATATCTCCAGAGATGATTACAACTACTGCGGGCAGCAAAATATCCAAAGGCTGTGATAGCGAGGTGAACAAGTGCCCAATGTCGCTCTCTAAGCAACATGTGATACAGCTCCCACACAGCTGAACTCACTGCATTGTCCTCTAGGTCTTCCAATTCAATCTCACCAAGGCCAGCCATAAAAGCTGACAAGTTTGGTTTGCATTGAAATAATTTTCCATCTGATAATGGTGGTCCAGAGATGAAGAGGTTCTGAAGGGCCAAAATGACTTCTTCCATCTCATTGGAAGTATACAAATGCTTCATGTTAGAAATGATTCCTAGTGTCTCACTAAGAAGCCTGCGGTATTTATCCTTTATTTTGATGTCTGAACAATCTCTGTACTTGTGAATAATAGCAACAAGGAACTTTATAGTCTTCATCTCAGCATCTGATATGCTGATTAGGCTGCAACAAGAAAAAACAGGAAAAAAGGAACATATTGAATCTAAGTTGGTAATTTGAACTTATCAATAGTAAAAACATAGATAGTGTCTTATGAAAGCTACATCTATTACAATTATAGAGCAGAGGCAAAAAACACACTAACACTATAGTCATTTGCTTTATAACTAAAACACCAACTTTCTAAGTCTTTTATTTTATCACTCAATGCAGGTAATAAGAAAAAGTTTAAATAGTTCTGTTCCACAATAAGCTTAAAACTGTAAATTTCAACATTCCATGTTTCTGTTTAACAAGAATAAACATTTGTATTTAGCCAATTCAAGCAAAGGAGCTGATCACATACCGAAACTGCAGAGCGGCAGAAAGAGCAAAAACTGGAGCACCATAAATAGCAGAGCCGCCTTCTCTCGGTAGTACACCCCCAAAACTCCCAAGGAAGTTAAAGTATTGAGTTACAATTTGTTGCTTTGCCTCACTTCTCAATTTTTCTGAAAGTGCATTTAGTGGGAATCCCTCCATAAGCAAGGTTAAGTAAGTAATTGATGAATAGTGTGATGTGTTATACCCAACCACTGTCGTATAAACTTTATCTACCATAGAATTTGGACCAGATGTAACGAGCACACAGAGAAATCTCGCCATTTTTCTGACCAAACTATCAGGATTTAGTGCAACATCAGGAGCTTCTGTGTACTTCATTAATGAGCAGAACTTTTCAATAATGTCGTCTACCACAACTCCGTCAGCATGACGTGAGATAAAGCACCAAAGTTCAGTAACAATCTCACGACAAAGAAAGTGAGGATGAAAAAGGTTTTCAAGAAGAAAAGACTCTATTTCACACCAAGCTTGACTTGAAGAGGTAACTATCATGAAGGTTTTCAAGGCATTAATAATGAAATGGAACAGGGGCTCATCAGATTCTTGTTTTTGACTAATACGAGACATTGTAGGAAGTTCCAAGACAAGAATGGAAGAATACACATCTTTATCAGTGCAGATGCACAATAACCATCCAAGTTTTCTAGCCATCCCTAGTCTTGCATCATCTTCAATATCAGGTGAGTTTTTCAGAAGATTAACAAACAAGACTACTCGATCAATAAATAGTATCTTTGCTCCATGCATAGTGCCAGAACTTACAGAAAATATTGCACTCATGCTACTAGCTTCGTTAATATTGCACCCTATGGGGACATTATCCAAATCAGTTTCATCGCCAAACAACCACTCCAAAATTTGGAACTTCTGCTCTGATTTCACTTGAGCTGAGTTAAGGAAAGAGTTAAGCATATGAAAGGATGTCGGCTCCAAGATTTCTGAAATTGCATCACCAGCAAATTTGAGCTGCTCATCTTTAATGAGGAATATTCTAAAGGTTGAGATCATTATGACAGATAATATTATATCTTTGAACACATAAAATGCCTCAGATGGGTACTGAGAGATAATTCGCACAGCATTAATCAAGTAAAACTTGACTGGAAGGAACACTCTTCTAGCTTCCATTGCAGAAACTGCTTCTTTCAATGGGGATGACCAAGTCTCAGCCGCACATCTCAAAGATCCATTAGCCAGAGAAATAAGAGTCAGAATAATGTCTCCTACATTCAACTTCACAGCCAAAGAACCTTTGCCAAGCTGAAGTAAGTTAACTACACCTTTCCATGACAGATTAATTAAGCTCACAAGATTTCCTCCATCATTAGCTGCAAGGATGCCCAACTCACACAACTTCTCAACTGTAAATTTCATTATCTTGTTGACATGATCTGCACTTTCAGCCTCTTCACTTTCCATAACTTTTCTTTCCTCCTCCATCTTCAGGTAAGAATCCCAGTTTATGCCATGGGAATATACCTTACACAATCGTATCAGAGCATCAAGAACTTCCAATGCAATTTTCTGCACGTCTGAACCAAATGAGGAAATTGCCTGGAGATAATCACGAAAGTTTAGAGCAGTAAAGATAATAAAAGCAAACAGTCCTTAACAGTACAACTAAAGATAATAACAGCATATACCTACATCTGTATTCTGCATGTATTGACTATTACATCTGCTTATGACAAAAAAGAAGGCATTTTCTATATCATATTTGCTAGAGATTGTTCAGAAGGAAAAGATGGGAAAAGGATATGAGTGAAACATGAAATGGTGGTACAAATGCTTTCTTTTTGTCCATTTCATTTTAATTAATGGAAGTAGTATGACTGCTTCCATACGACCAAGCCCTGTATTGTGTGCAATGTATGGTTAAATCCAATATTATGATTTTTGAGAAGTTTATCTGCTGAAATTTGGTTGAGAAATTTTTTTCAATTCAAGAATATGCAAATCATTGTGACTTTCAACCAACTTTCAGTAGGTTTGGACATCATCTCTCAATTTATATTTCTATTACAAGTCAAACGAAATCAAGCAATTTATTGAGTTCTCGTTACTCGAAATAGTTGCCAAGTGGCGTGCACCCTGTTGCTTTTACTACTACAAAAAATAGGAGACATTTGACCCAGTTTTTGAGATCAAAATGGCTAATATAATAAAAGTTTAACTCAAATGCCAAACTGCTGCAATGGCATGGTGGCAGGTACTTGGACAAACAAAAGGTTCTGCAGCAGGTTTGGGCATCGTAATGACAATGTTTTTATGCAGTGCTAACAATTTAATATTTAGAGTATCACAAATAACAATTTTAGCTCCATGGTGGAAGAGTTTCTTGACATTTTTGTGGTAAGAGACTTGTCCTTTCCAGAAGAGGGGAAAAGGCTAAAATAAAAGTACTCACGTGAAACACGACATGCAGAGCAGTATAAATAAGAAATCAATACCTTCACTGCTAAAATACAATCCTTTATAAGGTTTAATTCCTCCAAGATGAAATTTTCAATAATAGACATTAACCCCTTGTCAACCGCAATGGGGTATCTGGTCAAAGCTGCGAAAATAGAGGCAGAGTAGCCAAGCAAATCCAATAGCAACTGATAAGAAACAAGATCTGTTAGAAAAGTACAACTTGATCGCCTTGTCAGACACTACATGCATTTCAAAGTTAAGGTAACTTACATTTGAAGGACATGCAAAGGAAAATAAAACAACCACCAGCTAAATGTCTAATGCTAGAAACATGACTACAGAATCCACAAGGGGATTCCACTTTGCACAGTTCAGGTTGGATGTTTAGCCAGTTAAATCAATCAGCTTCATGACACACAACAATAATGTTATCAACAGGTAAACTCAACTCATGTGGTCCAGTTCAGTTTAAAGTGTTACATATGATTTGGTCAATTTTGTTTGGTTGACTACACTTGTGTATCCATGTGGTGCTAGTACTTGACATTGCCACGCCAGACACTGCTACTAAAAAATGCAGTGAATTTATCAAAGTTGGAATGGAGAAAAAATTCATATTATAAAGAAAAAAAAGGTCTACCTGCTAGGGAAAGCAACAGAAAAGAGTTCTTTCACCGCTTTCACAAGACAAGAAATTATAATCTTTTGATTGTTATGCAGATGGACGACTATGATTAAAAGTTCAGACTAAAATAAAGAAAATTGCAACTAGATTGATCTCAAGGACTCAAAGGATATATGAGAACCTCTCTTAAAAATGTACAACCAAATCCAGATTTATCAGTGACATTGTTTTAGTATACTAAAAGGTAATGATTTGACCTGATAAAAGAGGCTGCTATGTTCTTCTTCAGGTGAGTCCTGAGTCGACATGAGTGTCATCTGTAGATGCTTTTTACACCATACAGCAGCCTAGTGATTAAGAACTTAATATAAGCAATATGTATAATCATGAATACTGATTACATAATTAAGAAGATGAGGAATAAAACAACACTTACTTTGGCTCCTAGGCCTAGAAACTGTCCTAGGCTTGCAGATATGTCTGACGGCAAATATTTTGCAGCCACGTGCAAAATGGTTTTGTTCAATTTGCATTGAGAAATGTCAAGACATGTGAAGTCTTCCCAGAGTGTCCAGTAAAATGTTAAGGTAGATAACAAAGAGTAGCTACTAAAATGAGATCAAACGAGCTGTTTTACTTAACCAGAAGAATGAGATCCACATCTTCCGGAATACATATATTTGGTTGCAACATCATTCATAAAACATGAAGAGAAAGAGAAGCTGACTTGATTTAGTGTAGCTCGCATGTATTCATTCGAACAATGCCCTTATATATTATCAGGAGTTCTGTTTTCTTACAAAAATAAACAAGTTAAACTTCAGCAAAGAAGAAATCATGGAAAGTCGTTTCAAGCCTAGGAAGATCAGCTCTCTCAACCAAATTTTCTTGTAGTCTCTTTGAGATTATAGAAAATCATTTCTTGTAACTGGATTTTGGAATTCCTACACCAATGGCAATGATTGAACCACAATCTAGTTCCTAGTTTATTATTCTTTACAGACAACAAATGAATTCCCTATTTCATCTCGTCTTATTTTTATAACCGTTCTGTCCAATCAACTTGCGCGCACCTCGGCTAATACTGTGGGATACATGTCACCTCCCACCAACATCAAGAAGAAATCACCTAGTGTTTTTGTCTCATGATTCCTTTTACAAGGAAATCTAAATTTTCCTTTCTGAATCCAATTAATCTATGCACTGCACTGTGAAATCAAGAAAAGTATGTCTAATAGTCATCAGGATACTTGTAAGGATTCTATAAGAGAAGCCACTTCTGATTTCTCGGTCAAATCTAGCTCACCAAGTTCATCAAGCAATTCAACACGATTCTCAACAACCTGTCGGATAGAAACGACACTATTGAATCAAACTTAGGATGTAAATAACTAGAAAATTATATCAAGGAATAACTTAAGATTAGCAAAAAGCTAAGAGTTATTAGGTATGATCCAAGAAAACATTTAACATAGTGAAAGCCATCAAGTAGAGAAAACAAGTATAAAAAGCATCCAAAAAGAACAAAAAACATAGATATATTAGTCAGGAGGAACAATGTCCATGAAGCTACAAATGCTTCCATGAAGAAACTGAAATTTCTACATGCTGTTTACTAGAGAAGGTTCCCTAATAACATTTTAATTTCACAGACTCAACGCATTATCTACAAACAGAACATCGGACAACAATCCTGCCTCATATTTAATCTAGAATAACTTATAGATAATCAAACTACACCTCATAATAATGAAATTATAGGAAATAAACTTCTGAAACTACAAGGGAACTTTTAAACACGTGATGAGGAAATGATACAACAGTTGAATCAAATGACTAAACATGATATAAGTCAGTTTGCTCTAGGGCACCAAAGAGCAGGAAACAAGTTGAATCTAGTCAAAAATTACTGAAACTAAGCCCTAAATAACAATTTACACTATTTCCAACAGCAATTTCATCAAAATGTGACTCACAATAACGAAATTTTAGTTAATTAACTTCTGAAAATGAGTAAATTTGCAGAGAAAACAGTGTAAATCAGTTGAATCAAATGACAAACTGAAATCAGTCAATTTGACCTCGACACAATCAACATCGGGCATCTAAAGTGCGAAACTAAACCTAATAACAACGTAAAACTACTTCCAGTATCAAACTGCAACTCATAATAACAAAATTTTATCGAATTAACATCTGAAAACGAGTAAATTTACATCAAAAGCAGTGCAAACAGTTGAATCAAATGACTGAAACTGAAATCAGTCAATTTGACCTCTACACTATCAACACAGGCCACCTAAAGTGAGAAACTAAACCTAAAAACTACTTCAGTATCAAACAGCAACTCATAATAACGAAATTTTATCGAATTAACATCTGAAAACGAGTAAATTTACATAGAAAACAGTGCAAACAGTTGAATCAAATGACTGAAACTAAAATCAGTCAATTTGACCTCTACACAAACACCACAGGCGCCTTAAGTGAGAAACTAAACTTAAAAACAACGTAACACTACTTCCAGTATCAATATGCAACTCATAACAACGAAACTATAGCGAAATAAATTCTGAAAATACAAGGAATTTATAAAAATGATACAACAGATGAATCAAAATGAGTGAAATTAGAGGAAAAAAGCTTACATCTGAAGATTTGATGGCTTCGACTAAGCTTTGTAGATCTCTGCCGGATTTTGAATTTGAGTTCTTCTTCATCTTCTCTCCGTGTGTGAATTTTTCTTCCCAATTTTTCCCGCCTTAGGGATGGGAAAATTATTTATAGTGAGAATGAGAGGGACTTGAAGATTAATTTATACGTTTTTGTTAGTACCCTTTGATTTAAGTTTATTTACATAGTGATACCTGTTCGATTTAGTATTAACACAGGCACCCCATTTTAATTTATTTTTATGCTTTTGCATCAGTTCACTATTTTGAGGATGAAATGTTTTTTTATATTATTTATAATTTGAATAAAAAGAAATAATTTTTGCGAGTATTTTTAGTTTTTTATTTATAGATCATCTATAGTACGTTGTATTTTTGTTGATCTCCGTGAGAAAGAATCATACAACTAAATTAACATTTATAATGAAGTACAAAATTAAATTTCTTATACGATAACTTTTATATCGAAGCCGAAGGATTTCAAGATAAGGATGTTGACCCCTTAACTTAGGATTTACTCTAGCTTAACTCAAATCAATTTTTTCAAGTCTTTTTATTCGCAAGAAATTGAATGAGAAGAAACCCTCACTTGCGTCTAAATTGTGACTTTGATTAAAATTATATCAAAACTAAAATCAAACCAAACTAATCAATATGAAATATTCCAACAGTATTATATCATTCTGAGCAATCGAATTTTAAAGAGTAAGCAGTGCATGCACATATATATAATTAACTTGGAAGATCACAAATACTCATTCACAATAAGGGTTCAAGCACATGTATAATAAACATAAGTAATTTCATAAATTATATCTCTTTATTTATGACTTATATATTTATGAAAATATTATTTCAAATATTATTGAGTCATATTACAATTAAGTACGTGACCTTTTTTACTAGTCATGGCTCATGACTAGTAAAAACCTGGGAAAACTTTCCTGGTCATCCAAGGCTTGACACTGGGACTAGGAATTGGAACACTTCCATCGGTACCACTAGAACCCTGACCCGCACCACAACCAATACCTTGGCCTGATCCTCCACCACGTTGTCCTCGATCACTACCTCCACCTCCACCCCCTCCTCCACCACCACCGCCTCCACCACTTCTTCCCCATCCAGAACCACTACCACTTCCATAGCCATAACCACCTTTTGTACCACCTCCTTCACCTCCTCCTCCTCCTCCACCTCCTGCACCACTATCTCCACCAGGTAATGGTGAAGACGCGGGGCTAATTGGGTAAGGAACGACCACTAGATCAGGATGAGCGCCTGAAATTTGATGAATATTAATGTTCATCATCAAGAGGGAAAATGCTAACACCAACAACAATAATCGAGCCATGTCTCTCAAACTATGAAAATTAAATCACCTTGAATGCTTATAATTGTTGAGTAGACAATGCACATATATATAGGTAGAAAAAACTATGTACCTCACGTGAATTGACAAGTATATGAACATATTTTACGTACCCAAAAGACCGTTTTTGTGGTTAAAAGTGACATAATCTTTGCCTGATTAGCTGCCTAATTCTACAAAGTGAAGATTGAATTCTAAGCAAAAGAAGAAAGAAAGAAATTAAGGAAGAAAGTGTATCGACTAATAATGTGTTAAAAAACAGAAAGTGACGCAAAATAATCAAAGAAAGCCAGAATCTCAGGGCCTTATAGAACTTTTGCACCATTTGGACAATAATTAGACAGAAATTTTATCGTTCTCATTTGTCTGGAAATTATTTGATTGTTATAACGAAATGTTGTTAGAAAGAACATATAATATAATATAACATAACATCACATTATTACTTTGACAATGATGTTTTTGTGCATTATATTGATACAACATGTATTTTTTTGACATAACATGAAAAATGGATTTTGATTTTTGTAGTAAAATGTTATTATAAATGAACAGTATATGGTTTTAAAAGGGCGACAAAAGATTTTTCTAACTTTTGATCTGTATAATTGGAGAAATTGACTTTCCTTATTAATTTTCAACTAAGCTTATAATATTTTGATGTTTTATATATCATTGAGATTATCATGCATTTCATTTTTATTTACATGACCTATCAGATGAAACAATTTTGATCGAATCGATTGAATTTCAAAAAAAAAATCTCATCACAATTCAGAATTGTGGAGCTTTCAGGGGCATATTTGGAGGCATGGTATGAGTTCACGGAAATTCAATAATTTTTGCACAGATCTATTATTTATATATTTGACTATAATCTTAGTAGTTATTAACTTGAGGTCATTATAGAAACTCAAAATCTTCAAATTTAGAATATTCGCCTATGAGAGAGCTTTCGATCAAGATCTTCTCGTCTCACCAGTTTAGGCTCTCACTCGAATCAGAACCTTTATGCATTTGGTTCTTTTTTCCTTTCCGTTTAGTATATAGTTTGAGTAGAATAAAAAAGGAAGCAATAATTTTCAACCAGAAACATATATTATGATAACTTAGAAACAAGTCAAACCAACATGACTTCCAATTACTTGAAAATTGAACCTAAAAGTAGTATCATATCCTAATTAGCTTAGGAAAATACTACTAATACATGAAAACTTCAAAAATACAAACTTAGGATAATAATTAGACATGCATGCAATACTAAAAAAAGAGTTTCATTACACAAAATTACAACAACAAATTAAAATGCTCCTAGGGTTTGATACCACCAATGCCACCAATACCACCAAATCCACCACCAACACCTAGACCACCACCACCACCACCAAGTCCTCCAACACCACCAACACCGCCACCAAGACCACCTAGCCCTCCGATACCACTAGCACCGCCTATTCCACCAGCACCACCAATGCCACCAAAAGTAGGCAACACACCACCATAACCACCAATTCCTGCCCAACCACCAACTCCACCAAATGAGATGAAATTCTTTTTGTCATCAAGGCCTTTGCTAGGTGTTGGAGCTTTACTTATAATCTCTGTGTTTACCGTTACACCCTCAGTCTGAGCCTGAAGCAGACAAATTAGGAACTACTTTTGTTAGAAATATCAGTAATAGACGTAACGATGCATGCTACAATATATAATGTTTAATTTTTACACTATCAGATCACGAAAAAAATAAATATATGAGATAACCATCCGTAAAAGTTGGAAAATAAAGTCAAGTTAATTAAATTACCTCTTGTAGCAAGTAAAAACAATTCGATAATGTAACGATATTTTGTGCTCTTATAAATTTATAAGCCAAAATTTTAATCATAAGGGTTCTGAATTTTATAAGGACGATTTCAAGTATTAATAACTGGATCGTAAACTAAACATTTGTACATGTTTAATACAAGTACACTATATATTTGAGCAAAATTATTGGGTTCATCAAATCTGTACTCGGGCTTCTTATTATATTTATATATATATAGTAAAAAAAAATAGTGACGGACAACTTCTATCGCTAAACAACGAACCTGAGGAATGTTTCTTGCAGTGACAACATGGACAAGTACTACAAGTGCAAACACAAACATTATGTACCAATTACTTGTCATTTTTTCACTCTTAATTATTACCCCTCTCTCTCACACACACAAGAAAAAATAAGGTAATTTTTTTTACTTCTATTGTTGTGTATAAAAAATGGTGATGAGGGGTATTTATAGGAAGGAAAAAAGGGAGGGGACAGTTGTGAGAATTGAAGAAATTAAATAGGATACTATATACTCCCTCTATTCCTTATTAACTTAAGCTTTGAGCCCTTTTCCATTTTTCAAATTAACTTAAGTTTTCAATCTTCAAGACTATTTTTAAAATATTCTTCCAATTTTACCTTTTAAGTTAGTATTGGAATTAGTTATTATAATTTATGTTTAGCTATTTTTGATAATAATTAATAAGGATAAAAATGGAAAATTATGTTCAATTTATGTCATAACCTACTTTTCTTAAAGGGTGAAATACCTCAAAGCTTAAGTTAATATGGAATGGAGGGAGTAGTAAATGAAGGGTATTAAATAAAGCCTTAACAATCTCGAGAGTGGTCTTTTTTCTGTGTATTGACTATTGATATGACAGAGTTAGGTGACCAAAAATTTAAAACAAATTCCAAAGGTATAATAATTTTATGTATTTCACGTTATTCAAGCCATTCAGAGGTCATGCATGTAATTCTCATTGCTCTTTGCATGACACTTGTTGCTTCTTAAGTAGGACCGTTATAAAAAAAAATCATGTTGAAAGCGTTGTTTCAGAAATAGATAGTTAACACATTTAAATTTAAATTTAATCGGATCATAATATGAATATCGATCATTACATAGGAAGAAAGAGTGAAGTCATTTAGATTAAAGATATATTTTCTTTAGTATTATTATAAAGTGACTTATCAATCGCTTCAATGCATTTTGTATTGAGTTTGTTGCATAAGGCTTGCTTAGTGTAGTTTACATTTTTGTGTGGTTTGCAAGCTATTACATAGTGGGGGATTTACATAGTGCGCACCATAGAGTGACCACCCGAAGGGTAGAGTTGTGACAGAAGTTGTAGCGTCTGCGGATTATCTGAGTTTTCTGAAAGTACACTCGAGGGTGTGGACTAGTAGTCAATGAAGTGGTTGAGAACTCTGAGATCTCAGGTTCAAAACTCAGCGGTGACATAAAAACACTAGGTGATTCTTCTATTTGTCTTAGTCTTGGTGGATAGAGTTATTTGGTACCTGTTGTTGATGAGAGATGGCCTAGACACCACGGTCTATTAAAAAAACACTATAAAACTACTTAAAAACTCCTAAAATAATTAAGTTAAGTTAATTCAAATAAGCTTTTAATTAAATACTATCACATAAATTGAAACGCGGAAAGTAAGTTTTCATACTTTTCTTTTCATTTAGCTCATTTATCAGTCTCATTAAAGGGAAACAAATGAAGCAGAAAGCAAGTTTTTTCTCTGACTTGGAATGTAGGCGACCAGTTACATGCATGTAGCAATTAGAATGCAGTAAAATACATTAATATGTTGCACAACTTTGAACAACTATTTTTCTTGACCCATTAATTAATGAACTTCTACTATATTCTAGTTGGGTGGTGTGTGGGTGCGTGAGTTCGTAACAGATAATATGTCGTACAAATTTAAATTAATTGGGATTGTATAACCAAAAAAATGACTACTATTTGGGATCAAATAATATGTAATCGTGTTGATTTTTTATTTCGAACGATCGCTGTATATTTTTCTCTAATAGTCGTAATCCTATGTTCTAATTTAATCAGCTAACTAGTATACCTTATTTACCAATGATTTGTTGCAATTTGCATAATGAAACCTCTTAGTAAGACGAATTCATTGCTCACTCACAATTTAATTTTTTAGGATAACTTATATTAATCCCACTAGTTTAGAAGCTAATGAATTACTTAGATACACTCTAGTTTGCAATAATATTACGTATCTCACCAGATTTTGGTGCCTCCAGATATGTCCAGATACATGTATCTCGGATACATGAGGTCAAATTTAAGTGTAATTTGTTCTAAATACATTGTATCCAAGTGGATCTGCATTATCTGGAATACATATCAAATCTCGTTCACCTCTCTCCACCTCGTTCGTCACTCTCCTATGTATTTGGTATCCCATATACATGTGAATCACTCAAAATACATGTATCTACTGTGATTTGTCTGTATATGAGATACATAGGAATCTCAATCGCTTCTCTCCTCAATCTCGCTTGCCTCTCTCACTATTTTTGTATATCTGATAGCAAAAATACATGTATCTAAGTGTAAAATACGTAAAAAAAAACTCTTAATTAGTGATAAGATACGTAATATATATATATATATATATATATATATATTCATTTTTCTAGAGGCAAATTGAATTGGGCTCAACAGACTAATGAATGGATCTGAAGCAATGTTAATGGCTTGGCGGGCTGAAACGTATACAAAATGGGCCGATCAAATTTAGTCTTGATACTATGTAAATGAATCCGAACATCCAATACAAACCTTATAACATGGTGAAGTAAAAACTTTCACATGAATATGATGATTGACACGCGTAATTAGGGGTGTCAAATGAGTGGGTTGAGTTGAAATTAGAGATATTACAATGGATTAAAATAGAAATTGAATTGGATAAAATCGGCCCAAGGTTTACTTTGGGCTTAAATGAGTAAAAAATCGGATTGGGTCATGACCCGCCCAATTGAGCTCGCTTAAATTTTAACATATTGTTATTTAACTTTTATAATCACAATTTGAATTTCAACTCAAGAAATAAAAAACTAAGTTACAAATGGATAGATAAATCCTAGAGGGGGTAAAACTTACCTGCACCGAATGTATACACCAATCCAATACATGCATACCGTATGTTTAAATTTATAGTTAATTTTACTTAACCTTAATGAATTAACATGTGTTTTACTTCATTAAATCACGTAATAATGAAAATTGCATTTGTTTGGTATATACACCCGATGTGGGTAATTTTTTTCCCTTATCCTTCAAATATTACTAATTCAAGCACTTTTTTATGATTTGTCACCTCATGACGTGTTAGATAAATATGATCATTCTTAAAATATTACTATTAAAAAATTCAATCCTTAAAATATTCCTAATTTAGGCACTTTTAACGGCTTGTCACCTCTCATGTTAGATCAATTTGATCATCCTTAAAATATTACTTTTAACAAAAATTATCCTTTAAATGTTTCTAATTTAAGCATTTTTAACGATTTGTCACTTCATGTGTTAGAGAATGTTATGTCTATCATCATATTCATATGAAAGTTTTTCTAGAGTTAGTAATATAATTTTATCGACGATTTCACCTGTTATAAAGTTTGTATATGTTTCAGTTTGTCTCTAAATAGGATGGGAAATTTTCAAAAATATGATAGTTTGGGCTTAATTAGAAAGGTATAGCTATAGTTTGCTTAATTACGAATTATAGCTACATGTTTGGGGAAAGAGAGAAGCAAGCGATACTTGAAGATGAGGAGAGAGGCGAGCGAGATATGAGAGAGGGGGGTTGAATACCTGTTGTATTAGTTGTATCACGAATTCAATTGATACAATTAATTTGTATCAAAAGGAATAAGGCGGAGAGAGGCGAAAGATGGAGGAGAGAAGATGAATACATGTTGTATTCGTTGTATCACAAATAAAATTGATACAAAATACAAATATGATTGTTTGAATACAATTGATTTGTATCTGAATATAATTTGTACATATAATTTATTTTTTACCCTTAATCAGAGTTTTAGGTTGGAGGCTTTAGAATGAAAAAAAATCTTGATCATACAGAACACTTCTTTCTTTAGCTGCCTTAGGCAATTAAGGCGAATCAAAACTGATTAATCAAATAATCTTCAAGAGAAAATTTAGGAAAGACACATTAAATAATCTTCAAGAATTACCATCAAATTTGAGTAATTTGTTCTTCAAAAGCTACCAAGACATTGTAGTCTTTTGTCACGGACTTAGACTTCAACTAACACTCTTTACTCAAGTGGCGGGTCATGACACTTTGTTCTATTTTACAAGGAAACTATAATGTCAAGTATAAGTTTCATAAAAAAGGAAATAACAAGAGATGTAGCCATCTTCAAAGCATCACGTATCCATCGTTACGAGATCACGAGTAGTAGTAATGGGGAAGGGGGTTACAAGGTGGGGAATCGAACCCTCACCAATAAGGTGAAAGTCCAACTGAGCTACTAAGATTCTTAGTGATCACATCCAAAAAATTTAAAACAAGAAGAATACGAAAGAGAAAAAGAGGACATAGTATAACTCTTTTTTAAGCACTCACAATCCAGAAGACCTCTGTGAACATAAACATACAACATTATAAAGGCATTATATCACACAGAGAAAATTAGAAGGCAAGTACAACTCAACCATTGAGAAAACCAAAAGGAAGAATTGAACCTAATTAAAGGAAGATTGGACTGAAACCCATTGTCTCTTTAAGTTGTCTAATTTATTACTAGCAATAGTCATCTGCAGCTCTTTATCTTTAGTTCTACCTCCTTGCTCTTCTGCCAAAGCAGCCAAGTGCTTGGTCTGGTTAAAATTTTCACTCCTCCGTTTAGTTATCTCGTTTTTGTCCTTTCGAATTGACTCCAATTGTGCCATCATTTCCTTCTCCTTGTTCTCTAGTTGTGTATATATATCCTTAAGATCATCCTCCTCTTTAGTTGAAGTTTCCAACAATGACTTGTTATTCTCAAATTCAGCCAAGAAATTTTGACAATTAATTCTGCTCTGAGAACAATTTCTCCAGCAATTTGTGATGTTTGGAAAGTCGAACTGAAATTCCAAAAGTTGTTTGGCTTGTTCATCTCTAAACAATGAGAGGTTGTCAGCAAGTATGGTCAAAGCTTCTTTCATGGAAGCTTCATTGTCTGGGTTAGTGATATCCTCCAGAGGCAGCACAATCAACTTGTCGAAATTCAACTTCATCCTCCTTGCATCATTTTGTAGTGAAGGTTCAGATATTGATTCAAGCGTATATTGAGACTTAATACAATTAGACTCCAAGGAGATCAATTGATCTTTATCAACTTCACAGAACGAAGCAAAAACAGCGAGATGACCCTGATGATATTAAACAGATAAAAGAATAAGTAATCTCCATTTCTGTAGTTGAACAAAACATAGCATGTTACTCTCCAATTTACGTAAATATAAAGTGTAAACCTCCCAAAACAACTTGCTTGTAGCCATGGATAATCTATCAATTGAGACGGTCTAAAATGGACGATTTCTTGATTGGTAATTTTTAATTATACTTGAGAAGGATCATGATGTGAAGATAGAAAGACAATTTCTTGGATATATCTGTTCTTTCCACAGGCATGGAGATGCTTGTTTCCCTTTCCATTGATTACGGTAATTGCAAGAAATAGTAGGACTAAGATAAAAGGAAAACTAAGTCAACATGAAACATTATCATCTATACTTAAATATCTTACTCTGTAAGCTTACCTGATTTGGCTCCGAAACATTTCTAAAATCGTAAGATGATGAGCCTTCCACGGAGACAATGACCTCCTTTTCAGTATTACAACTGAGTCTTTCCTTTCCCAAGTACTGTTTCTCCAAATGACTAGTCCCATCACAGGCAGGCTCGAGTTCCTGTGGTTTGTACAAGACTTCTCGATTGGCTGAGTCCCCCTCTTGAATCATAATGTTTTCCTCGTCACCGTTTCTCAGCACATCATCATTTAATGATGTTCCAATTTCTTTATCTACTGATAGATTAGAACTCCATGATTTCTTCTGATTGGAATTGACTAGAACATTGGTAGATGCAAATGCAGTTGGAGCAGTGGAGATTGATATCCGTGGGCCATCAGCTACTGGGACAGTTTCACTGCTGCTTATATTGGAGAGTAGAACCCTGTCTCTCTTTATTTTTTTAGATGGCCATCGGGAGATTCCGTTTCGTCTACAAATTCGCTTAAATGTGGAGAGACTCACTGTAAAAACAAGATTACATAGTAAGATGACCACATATTACGGAACCTTATATCTTCAGAGACAGAGTTCCTAACAAGAACAGAAATAGGCTTATTCTGAAAATCCAAGAGGAAGCTTACCATCAAGGCTTTCTGCAGCCTCTTCACGCTTCTTGCCCAAATGCGGTTTAAGGTCGTCTAAACTAGTTGATCCAACAATTCTCCACTTCTTTTTCAATTTCTTATCCATTTCTTGTATATTGCCTAATTCTCCACTTTGTAGATTATGAAGTGGAGAATTAGCATTCTGCATACACTGCAAATGTGTTAATGGTAGTTTTGATAATATATCACTCTTTTAGTAAACACTAATTTGATAATATTGAAGTCAGTAATATGGTTAGTTCAGTTAGTTACTGTGGGCCTGACAGCTAGGTGATTAGCACTCATAAGAAGTTAGTTAAAAGTGCAGTGAGTTTGTTATGCTTCATGACAATTAGAATGAGTGATCATCTTGTCTTGTATAAATACACTGTATTTCTGTTCATTTTATTCATAATGAGTACAGCCTTCTAGATACACTTTCATAGATCTGTAAGATCAGATCAAAGTTCATGAATGTCAAACTCAATTGAGTGTTTAGATTCACAACTTATCAGATAACCATATTGACATACACAATGAACAGTCTAATCAAGAAATTTAAGGAAAATTGATTCTTTGTACTACATAGACTTCTATTATTCTACCTGGACTTTGGAGTTTTCATCTACTACTTTCCCTGTTTTGTCGCAGACATGAATTTGGAATTTTGTCTTCATAGTCAGACTCAGAATCTTCAAAGATATCTTCCACAGATAATCTGTCTGGAAAAAAATGAAATTAACATATCAGGAGGATCAATTCTTATTGACATTATTAGCATAAATAATAAGGTTGACCAAGGACGGAAATAATCATACACAGGAATTATATGATGTAACTTCATACCTTACTTGTAGCAGCAGCAAATATATTTTCCTCAAACCCCATAACAAATTTTCCAAGTTCCTCTTGTCCAGATACCGGGAGACAATGTTTCCTTAAAGCTATAACGCTAACATAAGAGAAAAAGGTTGATGATTACATCAGAATGCTAAATCTCCACTTGACATTAGCCTAGACCATGAGGAGGCAATAGGTGTAGCCTCACATTGAACTCATCATGAAAATGTCAATCTTAAGGCAGTTTTAATGTAAAGATAAAATACTGAAATCATTGAATTGTTTTGGAGTAAGGGATTAATTGCTGATGTACATGATAAACACAAATGTAAAAATACACTCACATCCTGTTGGTAATTATTTGGCGGGAGTCCGGTAGAAACTCAACCCGCCAATCATTCATCGACAAATCATCCTCTTGAAGCTGGGCATCAAAAGGTTCAGCTTGACCTGCACATTTCATCGTACCTATGGAATTCCAATCAAATTCCTCTAATCAAACAAAAAAATATATAGAGAGAGAGAAAACACAAATTTGAAGGGTAAAAAGAGAGTTACGAACCAGATTCATGGTGATTCCAGAGAGTTAGGTTCTCCATTGGAGAAGCAGGTATAGAAGAAGAAGAAGAAGAAGTAAATAGAGCTCCTCCCGTATCTGCTGAAATTGCCAGTAATTTCAAATAGGTGAGCCAATAATTTCCAACTTCTTCCCCCATCTCTATTGGACCTTAATAAATAACAGAATCCATATTTATGAAATACTTTTGACTTTTGAATGGGCCAGAGGGTTTCGTTTACTTACTTCCTCCGTTTCAAAAAGAGTGAGTATGTAAATTGAAACCTGTTTGACTTGACATTGAATTTTTAAAAAATAAAATAAAAATTTAAATTTTATAGTCTGAAATTAAAGTTATGTTAAATATATAAAATTGTCTTTTAATCTTGTAGCCTTGAACATACTAGTGAAAAGCTAAAATTAAAATATTATCAAAAAGAGAAAAAAATCATTGAAGTCACTCTTTTTTTAAACAGAGAGATATATACCTGCATTTGACTTTTGAAATTGCTTTTGAAAGGGCCAGAGGGTTTTATAAGGGCCAGAGGGTTCAATTTACATATATACCTGCATTTGACTTTTGAAATAGCTTTTTTTTTTTCTTTTTTTTTTTGTTCACGTGATAACGATAAAGGATCAAATGGTTCAATTTATCAGTTTCGCCGAATAAACAAAAAGAAATGCATTCACACCCACGGTCAATGAAATTGATCTAAGGTGTTTGGTCATAAAAGTAAAAAAGAAATTACGTTATTTGGAATTTTTTTAGAATATTTAAAGTTTTTATTATTATTTCAAGGATCAAAATAGAATTTATCAATTAATTGAAATATCAAAAGTATTGCTCCTTCCGTCCAGCAATAGTTGTCCATTATATTATTTTGGAATGTCTAATAATATTTGTCTACTTTATGAAATTAATGGATAATTTTATTTTAGTTCTTAATTTACCCTCATCATTAATTATAGTCATTTACATATTACATTTTTCAATACATTGTATTTACGATAGTTTGTGTAAATTTGAGCCCAACGACCCATTTGAGCCCAAAGTAAACTTGAGCAGGTCATTACCCAACCCAATTTCTATTTCAACCAATTTTAATAGAGTAAATTTTAGGTTTAGCAAACATAAAAATCATATTTGTATGTTATAACTATAGTTTGCATAATTGCGCTCCATAGCAAACTTTATGTCATGCTATGGAGCATCAGATTGTATAAATCACTAGCATGCCTTTCGTTTGTATAAAAGCGCAACAATTGTATATGTATATCGATTAGATAATTGTATATATGTAACTATTATGTATACGTATCAATGATTGTGTTTGTATATCTGCATAAAATTTGAATTTGTATACAATTGAATCGAAATAAAATATTTGTATATCAAAATCTATCTCTCTCTCTCACTTTATACAACACAAATTATACATTGTAATTTGTATAATTTGTGTTTGTATAAAGCGAGAAAGAGAGAAAGGCAAAAGAGAACTGACAGAGGAAGATCTATATCTGTATAATTATAAGTGTATAGGACGAAAGTATATGTATTTGTATTTGTATATACAATTTTCTCTCGCTTTATCCAAACACATTTTTATACATTTGTGTTTGTATAAAGTGAGAGAGGCGAGGGAGAGACTGACGAGCGAGAAATGGAGAGTGGTGAGCGAGAAATCTAGGGATAGAGGCGAATGACAATTGTTTGCTACTGGTTACAATTAAATTAAACGATGGTTATAACATTTAATTTGAATTAATAATTTGTTATTTTATACAATTTTCCGTCCATCCTAAAGTTCCAAATCTACATCCAACACCAGAGGTTCCTGATGAGAACAAATTGTAAGGCGTTGAAAGAAACCCTTAAGAAAGATGTCAAGACCCTCTTTGACTTTGATATAAAACACATAAAGGGGGAGAGTCACAGTCTCCCTTATTTCCTAACAATAAAATTCTTTTTTTGAAAAGATTAATTTAACAACTCTTGAGGTGATAAATCGTTAAAAATGCTTAAATTAGGAACATTTGAAGGATAATTTTTCTTAAAAGTAATATTCTTAGGAATTACGTTAATCTAACACGTGAGGTGACAAACCAATTAAAATTGCTCAAATTAAAAAGATTTGAAGGATAATCTTTGTTAAAAGTAATATTTTAAGGATCACCAGGTTAATTGAACAGTTACACATAAACATAAAGTATTAATTTTATTAAAAAATTGACCAAGTTATTAATTGAACAGTCACACATTAAGTATTAATTTGACCAAAACACATAAAATATTAATCAAACAAAAACAATAAAACTCACTATATATATGTTACCACCTATATATACTATGGTACCACTCTAAAGTCATCTATAAACCCTAAATTATAGAAATCAAAATCAGTCTTTTTTCTATCATGGCTGAAAAAATCGTAAGGAGTGCTCTTCTCATTCTCTTGCTTCTCACAGTTGGTAAGTATGTATGTAAATGTAATTAATATGATTTTTGTTTCTATTCATTTGATTATCATTCACAAAAATTTATTTACGGTCGTGCTCGTTTTGAATTTGGTCATACCTTTTTGTGTTGGCAAAGCTTATGCGATGTAGACATTAATATATAAAAAAATATTTTTGAAGAAGAATTTTCACATCGAATGTCCGTAGATAAAATTACTTATTTTCAAGGGCGGAGCTAGGAAGGTGGAATGAGAGTTCTACCACATTGAATCTTCTCATCTGTTTCATGTATTTATTTTTTTATATTTTAAATTAAATATTTGTGTTTTAGAGGTATAGCTATAGAGGACAGAAGAGGCTCATTCGAACCCTCTTTGCTGGAAAATTAAACTCTATAGTAGATGTTGATCAATTCACTTGTCCTTCTTCCTGTGTTTATTTCTTTATAGTTTAAGAAAATTTTGATTCAACCACGACTCGTTAATTTCAACATTTATTGCACTTATGTTTCTCATTTTTTTTTTGTTTGTTTGTCAAAGTGATGGTGGCAAGAGGAAGTGTTGGTGAAGAAAAATCACCAGTGTGCCAAGGAAAATGTGAGAACTATCCAGATTGTAATGAATTTTGCAAAAGAATTGGATTTAAGTCTGGCCAAAGTGTTCCACCTTTTGGGCAATTCTGTTGTTGTGATCCTTAAAATTAAATTTTATGGTTTTATTGGATTTAATATTTGACTTTTAAATAGATTAAAAGTTATTATATGTTGTCTTTAAGCTATCTGTTTAATTGCAAGCTTATTCAATTGCAAACTTATCTAATAAACTATTTAATATAAATTATAACAAATAATAATTTTTTTAAAAAAATATTCTAAATGATCATGTTAATCCAAGGGTTAGACTTTGAAGTACCATTTTAACTGAAATTAAAACTCAGTATTTTATCATCTATATATATTATATAGTACCATTATCATTAATTTCTAACTCTTAAGTACTTTATAAACAACCTGTAATTATAAAAATGGAGATTTGTTTTTATTTTACTTTACTCACAATAAGTATTTTTTTTTTGTTTATTGAATTTGAATGATATAATTCCTTTTTCCTTGAATTTCCCAAAAATGAAGATGACAATTACTTGGATTGTACTCTACAAAAACTTTCACATGAATATGATTATAGACACACGCAACTAGATGTGTTTAATGGACGGGTTGAGTTGAATTTAGAGAATTAAAATTGCTTGAAATAAAAATTGGGTCGGGTAATGACCCGTTCAAGTTTACACGAACTATCGTAAATATAATGTCTTGAAAAATGTAATATGTATTAATGATGAGGATAAATTAGAAATTAAGATAAAATTATTCATTGATTTTAAAAAGTACACAAATATTATTGGACATTCCAAAATAGTATAACGGAGGGAGCAATATGTTTGATATTTCAGTTAATTGACAAATTCTATTTTGATCCTTGAAATAATAATAAAAACTTTAAATATTCTTTAAAAAATTCAAGGGGAAAAATTCCAAATAATGTAATTTCTATTTTATTTTTATAACTAAACACCTTAGAGCAATTTCATTGACCGTGGGTGTGAATGCATTTCTTTTTGTTTATATTCGGCGTTTGATCCTTCTTAAAAAAATATAAAAAAAAGAACCATTTGATCCTTTATCGCTATCAAGTGAACATTAAAAAAAAAAAAAGTCAAATGCATCTCTATTTTGCTGCTTCTTCTTCTTGTTCTTCTATACCTGCTTCTACAATGGAGAACCTAACTCTCTGGAATCATCACGAATCTGGTTCGTAACTCTCTTTTTACCTTTCAAATTTGTATTGTTAGTTTAATCAAATTTGATTGGAATTCCATAGGTACGATGAAATGTGCAGCTCAAGCTTCAACCTTTTGATGCCGAGCTTCAAGAGGATGATGTGCCGATGAATGATTGGCGGTTTGAGTTTCTACCGGACTCCCGTCAAATAATTGCCAACAAACAAGATGTGAGTGTTTTACATTTGTGTTTTCCATGTTTATGTACATTCGATCGAATCTCACGGCCATCCAAATAATAAAAAAAATAATCATCGTATTTGACCCATTAAAAAAATAGAATCAGACCCACACATGAGAGACGTGTTATAATCAAATAATAAAAGTGTGCTCTCTCTAACAGCTTAAATTTTTAGATTATGACATGGTCACACACTTCAATAACCCGTATACCCTGCAAAGGCAGGATGCTTTGTGCGCAGAGTTGTCCCCATTTTCATAATATTGGCCTGAGACAAGTTTAAATGGAGGAACATTGTTTGTGAGGATTCATATAGCTGATGTAATCATCATCCTTTTTCTCTCTTATGTTAGCGTTATAGCTTTAAGGAAACATCGTCTCCCGATATCTGGACAAGAGGAACTTCAAAAATTTGTTATGGGGTTTGAGGAAAAGATATTTACTGCTGCTACAAGTAAGGTATGAATTCCTGTCAATAACTGGATATTTGTGTATGATTATTTCCGTCCTTATTATTTATGCTAATAATGTCAATAAGAATTGATCCTCCTGATATGTTAATTTCATTTTTTTTTCCAGACAGATTATCTGCGGAAGATATCTTTGAAGATGCTGAGTCTGACTATGGAGACAAAATTCCAAATTCATAGCTGCGACGAAACAGTGCAAGTAGAGGAGGAGGATCTTAATGATAGATATACACAACTAGAGAACAAGGAGAAGGAAATCATGGCACAATTGGAGGCAATTCGAAAGGAGAAAAACGAGATAACTAAACGGAGGAGTGAAAATTATCACTCCTCCGTTTAGTTAAAATTGTCTTGGTCTTCTGTCAAAGACCAAGACAATTTTAACTAAACTTCAATTCTTCCTTTTGGTTTCCAGGTTTTCTCAATGATTTAGTTGTACTTGCCTTTTTCTGTGTGATGTAACGCCTTTATAATGTTGTATGTTTATGTTCACAGAGGTCTTCTGGATTGTGAGTGCTTAAAAAAGAGTTAGGTATATTTGTATTCAATACATGATACAAATCAATTATATTCAGACAATTATATTTGTATTTAGTATAAATTGTATTTGTATTTTGTGTCAATTGTATTCGTGATACAACGAATACAACAGTATTCATCATCTCTCCTCCTAATATGTACCCAGTGTACCGCCCCGCAAGGAACTACATTGAATTTCGGCAGTTTCAGTGGCGAGACAAATTTTGGTCGCGCTTCAGCGGGTCTCGAACAGCGTATCAATTATTTTCCAGCTTTTGGAAGTGACTTGGAGACCCTTGAGAGGCATGGGATCACCTTGACTTTCAGCCAAAATGGGCCCCAAGGGAGGGGACATGGCTGACTTGAGTTGAGGGACACTCCACCATGTCCCACCTAATATTTGACTTTTACATTCTTGTAGCCTTTTTCTTTGGGAACTTGTCCCCAACGTTTTTTAGCTTTGTTTTTACAAGCTTTTAGAATATATTGTAAGTCTTCACTTGTATGTAGAACACTTAGAGAAAATATATCAAGAAAATTGGCACTTGCCTCCCAAAGTTTGCCTCCCTTATTTTGCTTTCTTGTTGGCTGTTTTGAGTGGACTGTTTAGACTGATTGTTGATGCACGTTTTGGGTGCTTGTTTGTGTTAGGACTGAGCCTACGAGGTGCTGTGCAAGCCCTCCTTCGCTGTCCCACGAGACCTTTGAAAATAGGCCCGTGACACCAGTCCCATATACAATTGTATTCATTTTGATACAAATCCGTTGTATTAATTGTATTCTTGATGCAACGAATACAACAAGTATTCAACTCCTCTCTCTTTGATCTCGCTCGCCTCTCTCCTCTTTTTCAAGTCTCGCTGGCCTCTCTCTTCCCCCAAACACGTAGCTATAATATGTAATTAAGCAAACTATCACTATAAATTTCTAATTAAGCCCAAACTATCATCATTTTTGAAAATTTTCTATCCTATTTAGAGCCAAATTAAATTGGGCTCAACAGACTAACGAATGGATTTGAAGCAATGTTAATGGCTTGACGGGCTGAAACATATACAAAATGGGCTCACAATCAAATTTGGTATTGATACCATATGTAAATGAATCCAAACATCCAATACAAACTTTATAACAGGTGAAGTCATCCATAAAATTATATTATTAACTCTACAAAAACTTTCATATGAATATGATGATGGACATAACATTCTCTAACACATGAATTGACAAATCGTTAAAAGTGCTTAAATTAAAAATATTTAAAGGATGATTTTTGTTAAAAGTAATATTTTAAGGATTATCAAATTGATCTAACATGAGAGGTGATAAGCCGTTAAAAGTGCTTAAATTAGGATTATTTTAAGGACAATTTTTTTTAATAGTAATATTTTAAGAATGATCATATTAATCTAACACGTGAGGTGACAAATCATTAAAAGTGCTTGAATTAGTAAATATTTGAAGGATAATCTTTGTTAAAAGTAACATTTTAAGGATCACCAGGTTAATTGAACAATTACACATAAAATATTAATTTAACAAAAACATGACCGGATTAATTGAATAATTACACATAAATATTAATTTAGCAAAAAAAAATAAAGTCAATTATTAGTTGTTACCACCTATATATATTATTATATGGTACCACTCCAAAGTCATTTATAAACCCTAAATTAGAGAAATCAAAATCACATTCCTCTCTATCATGGCTGAAAAAATCTTAAGGAGTGCTATACTCATTCTCTTCATTCTCTCAGTTGGTAAGTAAATGTAATTAATTTGATTTTTTTTTCTATTCATTTGATTATATCAATTATTTCATGAACACAAAAATCTATTTACGACCGTGCTCGTTTTGAATTTTATCATGCCTTTTTGTGTTGGTCAGGTTCATGCGATGTACGTCAAATCCAAAGAAAAAATACAAAAAACTATTTTAGAATAAATATTTTTACATCGAATGTTCGTAGATCAAATTACTTGTTTTCAAGGGCGGAGCTAGGGAGGTAGAATGAGGGTTTCTACCACATTGAATCCTCTCATCTACTTCGTGTATTTATTTTTTTATATTTAAATTAAATACTTGTTTTTAGAGGTATAGCCATAGGGGATAGAAGGGGTTCATTCGAATTTCGAATCCTCTTTGATGGAAAATTATACTTTATAGTCAGTGGCGGATCCAGAAATTTAATTTTGTATCATGAGTGCTCAACTATTTTTAGTTCGAAAATTACTACATATAATGGGTGCTCAATTAATATATTTCATTGAATTACAAAATTTTGTACATAAATAATAATGTTGTCACAAAAGGCAGTGGGTGCTTAAGCACCCATAAGTCACAACATAGGTCCGCCACTGTTTATAGTAGATGTTGATTAATCCACTTGTCAATCTTTTTCCTGTGTTTATTCTTTATAATTTAATTCTTCTTACTGAAAATTCTGATTCAGCCATGACTCGTTAATTTCAACATTTATTGCACTTGTGTTTCTCATTTCATTTATTTATTTATTTTTGTTTGTCAAAGTGATGGTGGCAAGAGGAAGTGTTGGTGAAGAAAAATCACCAGTGTGCCAAGGAAAATGTGAGGACTATCCAGATTGTAATGAATTTTGCAAAAGAATTGGATTTAAGTCTGGCCAATGTGTTCCACCTTTTGGGCAATTCTGTTGTTGTGATCCTTAAAATTAAATTTTATGGTTTTATTGGATTTAATATTTGACTTTTAAATATATTAAAAGTTATTATATGTTGTCTTTAAGCTATCTGTTTAATTGTAAGCTTATCCAATTTCAAGCTTATTCAATTGCAAACTTATCTAATAAACTATATAATATAAATTATAACAAATAATAATTTAAAAAAAAATAATATTCTAAATGATCATGTTAATCCAAGGGTTAGACTTTGAAGTACCATTTTAACTGAAATTAAAACTCAATATTTTATCATCTATATATATATTATATAGTACCATTATCATTAATTTCTAACTCTTAAGTACTTTATAAACAACCTGTAATTATAAAAATGGAGATTTGTTTTTATTTTACTTTACTCACAATAAGTATTTTTGTTTTGTTTATTGAATTTGAATGATATAATTCCTTTTTCCTTGAATTTCCCAAAAAATGCAAATGACAATTACTTGGATTGTACTCAACCTAAAACAAATCTACTATTGGGTTGTTTAGTTCTTGGGTCTCTTTGTGGTTTAGCCTCAGGCCCAATAACTTGGCCACCCTTTGGTGATGAAGGTATTGTACGAAAGAGAAAACATGATAGACGGCCTAAAATCACATAAAGAAATTTATCTCGAAAGATTTATATATATAATGTCTATTAATTGGGGTTAAGTTTTAATCGCGTTAGTATGTTTTCTTCAGGTCCATTGGTTTTAGGCGTCTTTTATTATAGAATGATACATCGTTATCTGTGGTAGAAACAGGATTTTCACTAAAGAGTTTCAAAATATAAAAACTCGAACACACGAAAAAGTCTAAGAGGATTCAATATCTACTATATATAAACAGTATAATTTTCCATCGAACGAAATTCAAATGAACCCCTCAACCCTAGCTTGCTCCACCCCGAATATTACATTATTTTTTGCTTGGTAAAGATACAAAAGGATTCTTGCTGTAACTAAGGGCCTAGTGTCACAGACTTGGATAGTTTCTCCCCCCTTATATTTATCTCTTATTTGAATGGCAAAGTGACGGGTCATGACATTAGTCGTTGTAACTACGAAAGTGTATTGTTCTGTCTATTTTTATAAGAGATTTTCATTTTTATAATGAAAGATAATTATTTTTATATATAAGAGATATAATCATATTATTTTCTTTTATTCGATTTGTAAATGGTGGCAATTTTTTTATCTGGCAAACACAGAATTGTTACTTCATATTGTTTCATTATACATCATTTTGTAAATGGGAGATCATTTTTTATGTGACAAACTAGGAATTGCTATTTTCATATTTTTTTCATTACAATATCATTCAATTCGCAAATGATCATAAGATCATTTTTTTATTTGGTAAATTAGTAATTGCTACTTTCATATTATTTCATTACATACCATATAAAATATCATTTTTTATTTGTCAAACTAAGATTACATACCATTCAATTTATAAATGATCATAAGATCATCTTTTTTATCTGACAAATTAGGAATTGCTATTTTCATATTGTTTCACTACATTGTTATTAAAAAGAAAGGTGAGAGCTAAAGGAGGGCTTACATTGTTTAGGCACACATGCATGACAAATCAGTCACATGCATGCATGCATCTTTCAACTTTGGAAAACTCATTCAAAGTTAAGGCATTATTAGCTTTTGTTACACTTTTTCAGTATTGAGAATTTTTCATGATTGATTGCTTTGGGTTTCAGTACACATATTTGACCACATTATTGTCCAAATTAGGTAAGGGAATCATTTTTTCATAACAATAAAGCTTAGTCCCATATTATTTTATTTCAGATAAATGGAGGATACTTTTCCCCAAGTAGTACAAAACAAAATTTAAATTACTCGTATTGAAGTTGTACTAATTTGAATTTGTCCAACATAGAATTCATTCAGAAGAAACGCTCCCTAACAAAGACTTTTCTATAATCGGAGCTTAAAACTGAGATCTCCGCTTAAGAGAAGAGCAACTCATATGTTGCACCACATCTGGTAAAATTTGAAACTATGACAAATATTCGTCTATTGTTATCTCTTGAAAATCATTAAATTAGGACACATGTTATTGTTTGAAAAATATTTAGATTAGAATACGATCAATAGACATTTTTCATGAAAAATAGTTTCAATTTTGGTTGATGAGTGAATTATTTTTCAAATAAATTAACAATACTATTATAAATAGCAAACTACATAGTGTTTTGCTAAAAAAAATTGAGTATTAAAGATTGAATTAAATATCAAGATAATATAATATAAGAAAAAAGATTTATATTGATACAAATTAAAAGTTAGTATAATTACAACCCCTTTTAGTGGAAAATGTTTTTCTCTTGAAAATAATTTCCAACATACCAAACCCACCCTTAAAAAAAGGCTTGTGGGGAATGCTTTACCCCTAAAAGTCTGTCCCAAATTTTCTTTCCCACTACAAATCCACAAAGTTGATAAAGTTTGCTCATGGGAGTTTATTATAAATTATTAGTCAATTTTTCAAGAAAAAGAGGAATTTGGGCGGAGCAAAAGAAAAAGCAAAGTAGACTTAGGGGTCATTTGATTCGGAAACTAAATTATTTCAGGATTATAGTTTTGAAATTATAATTTTTGGACTAATTTATCCCACTTAAAAGGTAGAATGAGATAAGGCGAGATATTCAAGTATAAATTTAATTCCAAACTTAATTTTGGCATATACTACCTTATTCCACGTACCAAATGAACTCCTTATAGTATACAACAACAATAACAAATCTGGTGATCTCACAAGTGAAGTCAGAAAAGGATGGATGTATGTAGACTCACCCCCTATTTATAAGGTCTTAGAGTATCATTATTCAAATATCTATATCAAGGACAAGAGATGTACAATAATCACTAGTGTTTCATGCACTTTGTTTTATTATATACTCATTTATATGTAGGTCCCAAATATTTGTTTGGAAGCTTAAAAAATGAACCTTAAAACCAGGAGGAATAAAGTTGACTTTAGTAGCTACATGAAAGCTTAAAAATGCTCAAAAAGCCAAATTAGCATAAGTTGGTTTGTTTTGTTTCAACTTGTCACACATATCTACCTTTCTAATTCTCTTTACAGAAAATGCTAAACAAACAAACAAAGGATTATTGAAACTTAAAACTAATAGTAACTAATATGACAAACTTCAATTCAATGCAAATGTAATAAGTTTTGTTGAATAACTTAAACTCCACTTTTGGCATTTGATGATGATGATGAATAAAGCAATGATGAAGCGGAGAAGCTTGTGTTATTGCTCATTGTATACATACTTCTTGCTTTCTGTCCAGATGAAGATGTTGCTAAAACACCCTTTGATGAATTGTTGTTTTCTTGATTATGATCAGTAGTAGTTGTTGTTGTTGTTGGAGAGCCTTTGAGTAAAACATCGACTTTGGCGTATTCTTCCCTTTCATGTTTGATTTCCTTTAGCATTGCTGCTACATCTTTCATTGTAGGCCTTTCATCAGGAGTGGAGTTGACACATAACAGGGCTACTCCTAATGCTTGTAACATTTCCTCGATTTCTGATTCTGGTCTCGAGTGTAGACTTGGATCGAGGACTTCGATTCCTCCTCTTTTCCGTCTTACCCAATCAACTAGATGCACTCCTTCGGGAATTGTTGGATCGATTGGCTGCTTACCTGTCAAGACTTCTAATACAACCACTCCGTAGCTGTAGACATCGCTCTTTGCAGTGATCTTCATCATATAGCCATATTCTGCAATGAAAATGAACAACATTGGAGCACTTGAATCAATGATCATCAAGAACTACTAATATTCTTTGTAGATAAATGCAATGTGCAATCATTGTCCTTCGATTTTTGTTACTACTGTTTGTTTCTTGTACTTCGATTATTATAGGAGTATTATTTTGATGTAGTTAGTGCTCAGCATGCTTTGTTATGCTTTCACATCTGTAACTTCTTTTTCACACTGGGTATGTTGTTGTTGTGGTTGCAATACACAATCAATGCTTATACTATAACTAAGCAAAACGTCTACTCGGAATAATATGCTAGGTGTAAGGAAAATGATGACATGAAATAGAAAAGAATTTTACCTGGAGCAATGTAGCCATAAGAACCAGCAACTGTATTGGAGGAACGACCAAAATCACCATCATCGACAAGTTTTGCGAGGCCAAAGTCTGCAATGTAAGGCTCAAACTCAAGACCAATGAGAATGTTGTTGGCCTTGATGTCTCTGTGAACAATTGGAGGAGCACAGTCATGGTGCAAGTAGGCGAGCCCTTGTGCTGCCCCGAGCAATATTTGGTATCTCAATTCCCATTCCAAAGGGTTACCGCTCCTCTCATGAAGAAGACTTCCTAAGCTCCCATTTGGCATGTAATCATACATGAGCAATCTTGTGCTTCTGTTCCAACAACACCCCAAGAATCGGACAATGTTCTTGTGTCGAATTGAACCGAGCGTCTTTACTTCTGCAGAGAACGAATCACGTACCCCACACTTTTCATCATTGCCTCCATTAGTTGTAGTCATGGTTATTGGCCAAAGCTTCTTCACTGCTATGACATCACCATTGTTCACATCTGCACGATAGACCATCCCCGAGCACCCTTTTCCAATGACGTTAGTATCCACAAGGCATCTGAGTATTTCGTCCACTGAAAAATTGAGCTTCTGGAATGGAGTAAACTGCCAAGCCCAAGAATCTCCCATCTCTGAATCATCATCCCTTCTCATCGCCCTTCGTGCTCGTATGATAGCAATAGTTCCCATGATCACCATTGCTATTGTCATGATGACTAGCAATGCAATGGCTAATTTGAGCTTCTTTGACCTTCCCTCATCATTTCCATTTTTAGCTACTCCTACTCCATCGATATTGCTGAGAAAACACGAAGGCCTTCCGAATGAACATAGACCTTCATTTCCATCTAGGTCTGATGATGGTAACTGTCGAAAGAGCTTATTGTCCGGAAGATAACCAGTGAAGTTGTTGTATGAGACATTCAGTGAGACAAGATTATCGAGCCTCGCTAGTGGATTCAAGTTCCCTTCAAGCTTGTTGTGCGAAAGGTCAAGTATCGACAGCTTGCTTAGTGAAGAAATTTCAGCAGGAATTGGACCTGTTAGTTCATTGAAACTAAGGTTGAGAGTGATTTCAAGGGACTCAATCTTTCCTAACTGCATCGGTATGCCTCCAGAGAGCTCATTGCTGCTAAGATCAAGCAATTGAAGACTCGAACACAGGCCAATAGATGGAGGTATCGATCCTGAGAACGAGTTCTTACTGAGAATCAGCTTGTTCAAGGACACAAGACGCCCAAAACTAGCCGGTAGAGGCCCTCCAAACCGGTTATTCGAAACGTCCAAGACTTGAATCCCTGATAGTGAAGACAGAGTGTTAGGCAGGGGACCTTCCAGTGTATTGCTGCTGAGGTCTACCATTTGCAGCTCAGTACAGCTACTTATCTCATCAGGAACTGGTCCAGAAAGGCGATTTCCGGACAAATCAAGAAAGTTTAAGCTCTTAAGACCTCCAATTTCTTTCGGAATTCCACCAGCAATCCTGTTGTTTCCAAGTCTTAGCCTCACTAATGAGCTACAATATCCAATTTCTCGAGGTATAGCACCCGAAATATCGTTAGAAATCAACAGTAGCTTAGTAAGGTTTTTCAACTGAAACAAGCCTGGAGGAATGCTACCAGTAAGTGAGTTATGTGACAAGTCCAATGCCTGAAGGTTACTACAACTACCCAAAGTTGAAGGCACACTTCCTTCAAGTTGATTATCCCAAGAAAAAAACACAACAAGACTAGTCAAATTCCCTAACTCAGAAGGAATCAAACCTGATATCTGATTTGTGTCAAGCTGCAACTGCACAAGACTTGTACATTGTGAAAGAACAGAAGGGATTGAACCAGAAACATTGTTGTTACTAAGCATAAGTTCTTGTAACACAACAAGACCACCAAAAGATAATGGTATACTCCCAGACAAATAGTTCAAAGACAAATCAATCATAGTCAGCTTAGTACAATTCCCAATCTCTTCTGGTATAACACCAACAAGATTATTCTGCCAAAGAAGCAACTTTTCTAACTTTCTAAGGTTCCCTAGCTCAGATGGGATTGAACCAGAAAGACTATTTTCATACAAATACAAGTTCACAAGCTCAGTACAGTTACCTAAATCAGAAGGTATCTCACCAGACAACATTGTAGTATAAATAGACAAAGTTTCAAGATTCTTAAGCTTACCCAAAGAAACAGGCAAAGAACCAGATATTCTTGTATCAGCTAAGCCTAAAACAGTCAAATTCCCACAATCCCCAAACTCATTTGGGATTTTACCAGTAACATCTTTATTCCCACCAGCTCTTAACACTTCAAGATTTGACAACAACCCTATTTCACTTGGTAAATCACCACTAAGCCTGTTATCAAAAATAACAAGATTTTTCAAGTTTCTGCAGTTCCCAATCTCAACTGGGATTCTCCCAGTAAGCTGATTTGAGTTCAAAATCAAATCTTGAAGGTTTACAAGGGTTCCAATGCTTAAAGGAATGGTACCCACAAGACCATTTGAGCTCAAATCAATAGTAACAAGTGAAGAACAGTCACCAATGTTAAAGGGTATTGTACCAGTGATGTTAGCATCAGAAATAACAAGCTTCTTCAGGTACTTATATGAAGTCAGATTTGTAGGCAAAGGAAGTTCAAGATGAATAGACTGAATATTGATTTCTGTAATAAAACCTTGAAAGTTGCATTTTATGAAAGACCATTTACATGGGGTATCATCAAGAATGTCCCAATTAGAAAATGGTGCAACAACATCAGTAACAGCAGAAGCAGAAGAAGAAGTGAAGAAAAGGGTAACTAAGAAAAGAAAAAAATGGTATTTTTTGTTGGGATTTGAAGAAGAAGAAGACATCTTTGCCTCAAATTCCAAAAATTTCTTCTTGGGTTTGCAATTGCATATCAAAAAACTAAGTGAAAATCACTTCTTTTTTGTTTCTTGGGTTTTGCTCTGTTTTTGTGTATTTTCTTGGTTTCTACTCAAACTCAAAGTTTTAAAAACTTGAAGTTTTTCTATTGGTGATAGTGCAAAACAACAACATTAAAATAACATGTTAAAGGTGAAAAGAGAGAAGATTAATTAAACAAAGAAAGGCCAAAAAATGGTTAACAAATAAACCAAGCAAGGAATACATTGAGATTGGCAATTCTCTTATGCACCTCCACCATCTTCCCCTAGGATCCCTACAACTCCCACCACCCTCCTTGATACATTAGCACTCAGCGGGGTTCAGTGGCGGAATCAGAATTTCCATGAACAAATCGAAAAGAATACTCAGCGATGCTTAGCGGCGGAGTCAGAATTTTCATGAATAATAAGTCGAAAAGGGTTTGATATGTAGTATATATAGATAAAAATTATTTTACTTGACTATAAGCTGATTCCGCTCCTATTTACGTCGTCACGTTTTGTTTGTCTGATTTTAATTATGATTTAACCATTTAGATAAAAAAAATTCTTTCCCTTTTTATATGTATACATTTGTGTTTAATATAACTTTACTTTCATCCGCGGATTTAGAATTTAGACAAAGAGTTTAGATACTATGAAATTGAAAAGGAAATTATAATTAATGAAGTAAATATGATGGTAAATTGTTTTTAGGGTAATTATGTAATTGTAATCTAATTAAGAAAAAAATATCACTATAGTCCAAATATTATAAATTGTATATAAGGATGTGATATTGTAGATATTAAATAATAAAAAAGAAAGAAAAAGATTATCTCAGAAACTTATCTTTATTTTATGATAGTAAGTTAATAGATGATAAATAATAGTTATATTCGTTATCGCTATTAAGATAATATGCAAAAAAAATTATTAAATTCACGTGAACATATAAATAGAATCATGCTTAGAGGGGAAAGAGGCAACACAGTTGAACTAACTTGTATTCGTGTGTTGTAGGGTCTTATGCATGTTTTGAAGTAACACTTTCAACATACTTAATTTTTTTATAATTAAATCTTGAATAAATTTTTTTTAATAAAAAATGAAGAAATTTCGATCATCCATGATAATTTATGTTGGTATACTAGGCTTGATAGTTGATATTATCACTCCCCTCACTATTATGGTGTATAATTGGCTTTTCTCATGTTCTCAATTATTTCTTGTCATCTCGAAAAAATTGATTTCGTCATTTTATCTTGAAAATAAATTTTCAATTTAATTAATTTTATGTCATTTCAGAGCAAAAAACAAAAAAAATGTATTTTTTTGTTGTATTTTCTGTTTATTTATGTAAAAAATAACATTATTAGATTAAATATCTTAAAATTGAAGCAATGGGTGGGAAAATATTACTTAGTAGGACTCAAGAACCCATGCCATGTTCTAATCATAATGTATTTTGTTTACACGTTAGTGAAATGGTCAGCATGCTTCTGAACTATGACATACTACACATTCAATAGCAAGTCGAGGCGTAAAATGGACGGGTTAAGTTGAATTTAGGTAAGTTACGACATACGAATCCGTCTACAAGCAATTCATAAAGCTAATAGCGATATTAGATTTGATGATAATTAACTAATGCTTATAAAAATGTTAACACTCTTTATTACTGTGTATATTTATTATGATAAAAAATTATTTTTATCATAATGCATTCGGATAAAATTCACAAATTATCACTTTTTTTTCCTTCATATTTTCCCATTGTTTATGTAATTTAATTTAATGAACATGAGAACTAATCATAAACAGGTAATATCATGCGTATATAGGCGTGATATTTTTGGATAACATACACTATTTTCTCAAGTTATTACATCAACTAATAATTAATTAAAAATTCAGATTTGTTTATTTAAACTATTTATTAAACCTTAATTAGCGCGTAAAATCATGTATGTGTTTTGTAAGTTATTGGGGTAATAAGTACTATTCCTAAGTTTATTTTACCACACATAACGTTGGAGCATATATCGATATTAGCAAATTTTTGCTTCAAGATCCAATGTAAATTGTGTTTTAATTATGTATTAGGAAACAAAAACTTGCCATAACTATTTCAAAATTATGTTTAATTAATATTTTATGTGATGTAAGACTTTAAAAGGGAAGGGGAATCCTATTTGTTTATTTATTTTTAATGGTTAAAAGTCTGAAGTGTCATATCAATTAAATTATTATATAGTTAAACAAAAACTAAATTATGGGAGTCACAAGGATGGAATATTTAATTAAGTTATTTGACACTAATTATTATATCTTTCTTTTTTTACTATATTCTCCACTAATTAATTCCAATTTTATTTTGTTACTCCCAAGGATTGTACAATATTGGTTCACCAAACATCAAAACCAAATGATATTAAAAGAAAAAATCAACATTTCTTTTGTTTGATTTGAGTTATAGTTTTGAATTTTTTTTGGCAAAATTATGTTTAATTTTCGGTTTTAAGCAAAAAATGTGTGAATACAAAGGAACCTTAATAATTTAATTAATTGACTATCTTCATTTTCATTTTATTAATGATAGTTTTATTTTCCACCTGATAATGTTTTTCTTCTTATTTTTCCTTCACTTCTCATTTCTCCCATATAGAATTTAATGTTTCCTCTATTTTAATTTATTTGTTTTACTTTCCTTTTTAGAGTCGACT
Organism: Solanum piurae; assembly: GCA_029582685.1. NCBI lineage: Eukaryota > Viridiplantae > Streptophyta > Magnoliopsida > Solanales > Solanaceae > Solanum > Solanum piurae. The sequence goes on along the minus strand of JAJOOO010015410.1, from coordinate 3,563 downwards.
GAAATTGATTTTTGACTTATGACTTATAAGTCAAAAGTCATAAATTAAAATTTAATGTTCCATCCGTTTCAATTTGTTTTACATATTTTCTAATAATTTATTTATTATCAAACAAAACTAACAAAAAAGTTCATCTTGGCTATATATAACTTTATTAAGCAAAAAAAGAAGTCAATATCTTTTTTAATAAAATTTGAACTACACATTTAATTCAAACTATCAGCATTTAGATAAGCTAATTTGAACTATCAAAATAAATTAGTTTAATAATTACGAACTGAACATATCATATTTTTATAGGTTAATTTTATCGCTCGAAGCAAAACAATCAATATTGGTAGTACTTTCCTCAAATTTAGCTAACAATGATTGTTCAAAAAAGATGAAATTTAGGTAAAAGACATAGAGAATTTATAAGATCCACCCACACGTACATGTTGATTGTGATTATGTAGACCAAAGTCAAAATCAAATCTAAAGAGTGGGACCTATATATGTAGGGTCCATTTGCCTCCTAAAATGAACATCAAAAGTAGAAAATTAAAAAAAAAATAGTTTGAAAAAAATAAATAGAGAAGAATAAAAACAAAAGTACAATGAAAAGAATGATCGAGCTGATGTAACATGTGATATTTTATATAAAAAAAAGCTAGAGATCAATTTTTATCTTTTAATATTTTTTAAAATCGATTTCATTGCAACATATTTATTTAATGTGTTTTACGCTATTATACATATATAAGTGAGTTTATCAAATGCACACTTGAAAAAAATATTAATTTCTTGAGTTTTCCTAGAGTTTTTTTTTAAAAAAAATTAAAAAGGTGGTCATAGACAATGGCGTATTCAGATTTTCACTAAGGAGATTTGGGAAATAAAAATATAGTACTTGAAATTTTAACTTGAAAGGTCAAAGTGAATTTTGAACCCTATAAACAACAAAGTCAACTTTTAATCTTATGTTCAACAAATTCAAAATCTCTCTATATATAATTAAAATTTTAAAAAATACCTCATAAATACAATATACTAACTTTTTATCAAGTGAATATCCTCGCCCCTTCTAGATCCCCTGACCATAGAGTTGTTATCACTTATCACTTGAAATATAAAAATAGAAAGAGAACAAATATAGAATTGTAACTTGTAAGTAAGTGGAATTTAGTAGGAATAATGATAGCTTTTGGCAAACAAAATTCCAGATTTTGAGGGTACTTCACGTGAGCTTAACAATCTCACCAATTTTATTTTATGTCCACTAATTGCTTCAACATACCAAATCCCCCTTGCAATTTTCTTGTTATTTTATTGGTTAGAGTTGGACTAATTGGGGTTGGGGGGGGGGGGGTTATAATTTGAATTTATAGGAAATTTAAGAAATAAATAAATAAAACTTAAAAGTTTGTGGACTTAATTATTCCATAGCTTTTGTATGCTAAAAGTTTTTTGAACTTGTAATAGTTATATAGTTAATAAAAAATTTCGTGTAAATGAGAAGTATTGGATTAAGTGTTTTCGAATTAAAAAGTGTATAATTTTTTTCACATAATAAATTGAAATGTACAAAATAATTATTTTGATTGTGTATAAGTTTATACTTCAAACTACATAATTCAATAACTATAGAGATTGTTAATAATCTTATCATATATATAACGCTCGATTCCTTTAGTAAATCTAATTATGCGAGTTTTACACACAAAATGTATAAATTATAATCACCACTCCCCTCGACCACCTCCTCTCATTTCCCCATTGTAATAAACCCCTTTTCAACATACATAAATTTGACCTCTTTTAACTGATCTATCGATGAAAATTTGAATTAATTGAATGATATATTTCAAACATAGTATGCCTAAAGGGGAAAAGGATAAATTTCACAAATAATAACTTTTAGGTAGTATTATTATTTTTAAAATAATTATTATCATGATTTGTTTTTTCTACTATATAGTATTCTTGGTCCATAAAGAAAAGGTTTTGGACAATAAGGTCCAAAAAAGATAAAGATAAACGGCGCTGCAAAGAAGAACCTACTTCCCTAAAATAAGGGTATTTGTGGCCTTGGAAAACTAAACTCTCCCTATTGGAATCTTTACACGTTTTGCTATGTCTAAGTGTCAACTAAAACCCCTATACTCATTCACACTTTGGCTTATAAAAAAGGGACAATGAGTATTATATATTCTTTGTTATTAAATAATAATAAAAATATAAGACACCAATCACTTCGATGGTCGCTGAGTTGGTTGAATGAGACATTTTCCAAATGGGACATCTTGAGTTTGATATCATCTTCGGTGAAGCATCTTGAGTTTAATATTATTTGCATGTATTTTTTGATCGAACTTGGTGGATTATTACACAAAAGCAAAATTTATCTAGAAGGATAGCATTGTAGGTTAATATTGTACGGGGCAATAAAGATATAGTTAAGACTTACAAGGCCTACGTAAACACTTACAAGTTGTTTGTTTGATTTGCAAGCTTCTTCAGAAAGCTATAAGAGTACTTAAAGAGATATTCATAATATAATATATTTATAACAATTCTCACATTATATTTTTCTTAAATTGTATTGTTCATAAAATGAGATTCTCCTCCCTTTTATTTGTGGTGGGTTTGGAGGTCAATATAAGTGTAAAACTCAAGTAAATTGGATTGGGCATGATATATAGAGAGAACTCGTATATCGATCAAACTAATAAAAACTTCATCAAATACATATTAATAGTTTTCTGATAAATTAAGAATAGTATATACTTATCTTATTAATAAATAGAAATAAGAGATTTTTTTTTTCTAATCGTAAGACTTAGAATATTTAGAAATTTAAATTTCATATAAACTGTGATCAACATTGACAATAATTAACCCAAAAAAGGGTAAAAGAGACTTTAGAATATGAGAAAAAAAACAAGAGGTGATGAAACTTATTGGGTAAAAATAATTGTTGTCATGTGCAAGGTAGATAGGCTCATAGACATTAATAAAAAAATATTAGACTAAATTAAATTAGCTAAGTATTAATTAATTTTTTTTTTTTGACTCAAGTCTTCATATAGATATTGTTAAAAAAAAACTTTGAACATTGGTCTGCGGTATTGATTCTTTTCTTCAATTATTAGGAAAACAAAAGAAAGGCATATTCATAAATAAAATAAAATTATAGTATTAAATATGGATTAGGGGTAAGTCACATGATTATTATGACAAATCATGTGACTTCCATTTTTCTTTTTTTCTTTTTAACACTTTATTTGAGAATAATCATCCAGTCAACTACATATTTGGGCTAATTTTTGGACGTTATTATATAGGAAAACTTTCACAAATAGCCATTATAATAAACTTAATTATGCTTCATAGCTATAGTTTGCATATTAACGGGTTGTAGCTATAGTTTAAGACTTTAAGCTGCCTCATTTGTATAATTCACGGATTTGTATAATTCGCAGGTTTGTATAATTCGCGGGTACATTTGTATAATTCAGTTATTTTTGTATAAACTCGAAATAACGAATTTATACAATTACAAACATCAGAAGTGCAAATAGTTA
>JAJOOO010015409.1:0-29905 GCA_029582685.1 Solanum piurae | reverse complement strand
ATACAATTTTCTCTCGCTTTATACAAACAGAAACGCAATTTATACAATTCTGTGTATAAAGCGAGAGAGGCGAGCACAGAGGGAGCGAGCGAGACAGGGAGAGTGGCGAGCGAGAGTTTGAGGGAGAGAGGCGACTGTATAATTATAAGTGTATATGACGAATATATATGTATTTGCATGTGTACATACAACTTTCTCTCGCTTTATACAAATAGAAACGCAATTTATACAATTCTGTGTATAAAGCGAGAGAGGCGAGCACAGAGGGAGCGAGCGAGACAGGGAGAGTGGCGAGCGAGAGTTTGAGGGAAAGAGGCGACTGACAAACAGTTTGCTACAGGACACAATTAAATCAAAGTGTGATTATACCATTTAATTTGAATTAATAGTTTGCCATTATGTACAATTTTCCCTTATTTATTTGATGAGTGAAAAAATTGTGATAGAAGTTAAAAAAGATAAAAACATGATACGATAATATATATCTCTATTTCTCTCTCTCCCCCTCTCCATTCTCTCTCGATATATAAAATTATAACAATTGAAAGATTCGATGGAGATCAATATTAATTTATAATTTAATATTTATATTGAATTACTAGAAAATTCTTTGACTGACTAAAAAGAACAGTAATCTTATTAGAGGAACTTTCACATATAACAACTCAAAAATAGCCTAATTACACTTCATATCTATAGTTTGATAATTATAATTCATAGCTACATGTTATAGGAAGGAGAGAGGCGAGCGAGACTGGGAGGGAGATGAGATAGGCGAGCGAGAGAGGACAAAAAGTGGGAGAGAGGTGAATTGTATATGTATATCGATTAGATAATTGTGTATTATACATATGCATTTGTATGTATGGCAAGCGAGATTGGGAGAGGGAGGAGAGAGGCGAGCGAGAAAGGGCAGAGAGTGGGAGAGAGGTGAATTGTATATGTATATCAGTTAGATAATTGTACATTATACATATGCATTTGTATATATGGCAAGCGAGATTGGAAGAGGGAGGAGAGAGGCGAGTGAGAGAGGGCAAAGAGTGGGAGAGAGGTGAATAGTATATGTATATCGGTTAGATAATTGTATATTATACCTATATATTTGTATATTCTGGCGAATTATACATATACAAACGTGACTAATTATATAAATTCGAAATCAGCCCACGTAATTTATGCATAATGTTAGTCGCGAGTGGCAATTATAACAAACTATAACTATGATGAGTAATATAAGTTTGCTTAACCGCGTAATTTTCCCATCTTATTATTGTAAAATACCTCATTCTTTGCCCCTTTTTACAAGTATTTACGAACGAGCCATCCATTATATCTTTTTGCATTGATACTATCGAAAATATCTCGGAATAGCTATATATTTTCTTAAGAATTATGACTAATAAATATATAATTTCGTCAATAAAATTTAGTTTGTTTTCTATTTACTTAATATAAATGCGATCTTGACTATTTATAACACATATATTTACTTAATGAATGTAGTATTTTTATATTAACAAGTTTGTTTAATTTTTTTTAATAAGGAAAAAATTTAGTATATTTTTTTGCATTGATACATTGAAAATATCTCCGGATAGCCATAGATTTTCTTAAAAATTATGAGTAATAAATACATAATTCCGTCAATAAAATTTAGTTTGTTTTATATTTAATTTAAATGCGATCTTGACTATTTGTAGCGCGCATATTTACCTTGATCTTATCGATTTTATAAAACATAAATGTAAACTAATATAGTCAAACATACACTTACATGTATTGTGAAATTTTGACCCAATATAATAAAAATTAACATTTCTGATGATAAGTTGATACTTAGTTAGATCATAAGAAGGAAGTTAAACTCATAAAAATAAAATAAAATTGTAGTTAAGTGAACTTATGAAAGACATTAGGGGATAAATTACAATTATAACAAACACCAGGGAGTGTACCGCGATTTTTTTTCCAGTGTTGAACCTTAAATAGCCCGTTCACCGCGAACCGGGCGGAGTTAGAATCCTCCGTCGTGGGAGAGGGAGAGAACGAAATTTACTTCCCCCGTCTTGTGCAGTTTCGATCAATTAGATCCTTTCTCAAAACCCTAGTCTAAAATCCCCCCTTTAAAAATTCACAAACAAAGCCAGCAATTTCAGTCCCAATTCGTTCAAATTACAACTCTGAATTATTGAAATTCAGTTCTCTTGAAAAGCTTCTCAATTTCTCGTAATTTAAACCCCAGTTCAAGTCCGTTTGCTTCAAAGACTGTTGATTTCTGCATCAGGTTTTGAGGGTTTATACAACATGAGTCCTATTCAGGATTTCGAGCAGCATTCGCGGCACCTTTTTGAAGCCGACCTCCGTACTTCACTACCTTACTGTTCATTTTTTTTATTTTTTTTTCTTTCTTATTAATTGTGTATATGTGTGTGTAACAGCAATTCAAACAAGACTACAGATGGCAATGGAGGTACGGGATAGTTTGGAGATAACGCACACAGGGGAGTATTTGAATTTCTTAAAATGCTATTTTCGGGCGTTTTCTGGTGTTTTATATCATATTACAAAGCCACAGTTCTCAGATAATCCTGAACATAAGCTGAGGAACATTGTGATTGAGATACTAAATAGGCTTCCTCATAGTGAAGTACTAAGACCATTTGTACAGGAGCTTTTGAAGGTGGCAATGCACGTTCTAACAACGGATAATGAAGAAAATGGCTTAATTTGCATCCGTATTATCTTTGATTTGCTTCGGAACTTTAGGCCTTCTTTAGAAAATGAAGTTCAACCCTTTTTGGACTTTGTTTGTAAAATTTACCAGAATTTTAGGGCTACTGTAAGCTATTTCTTTGAGAGTGGGGCAATGGCAGTGCCTCCACCGCCCATGCCCACGTCGTCTGTGTCCTCTTTGGGTGAGGCAGATGTGAAGCCAATGGAGGTGTCAGATCAAATGAGTACTTCTAATGGGTATTTTGGTGCTGGTCAGCTTAATCCCACCACGAGATCATTTAAGATAGTTACTGAGAGTCCGTTGGTGGTGATGTTCCTGTTTCAATTATATGGCCGGCTGGTTCAGACAAATATTCCCCATTTGTTGCCCTTGATGGTTTCAGCCATATCAGTGGCGGGGCCTGAAAAGGTTCCTCCTCATTTGAAGACCCACTTTATTGAACTGAAGGGTGCGCAGGTTAAGGTAAGATTTTGATCTCTTGAAATACTCTTTTCACTTGAGCTCTTCAGTTTTTGTGCAAATTGGTACAAGTCACCTCCTTTTTAGGCCAATTCTGATCATCAAGATGTTTAACAATTGCTCATGATAGTTCTCTGAGTTTCCAAAGAAAAGAAGCTCTTTTAAACTCTTTTTTTTTTTTGATAATGGTAACTAGAAGCTCTTTTAATCTTATTCTTGATCTATTGCTTTTAGTTTATTGACATGACCTACTTATGCTCATTTTTGGAGAACTTGGTTTTCTGTACATTCTGCTGTGCCATGTCTAGTGGGTTTTCTTCTGCCATCAGGCTGTCCCTACTCCCTGGCATAATTAACTGATCATAGAGTGACCTTACCTGAAAAAAATGATGATCTTGAGTGAATTTGTGAAGAGTCTGTGGCATAAAGTACCAACAGGAAAAGGAAATTAAAATATATAGCAGAAGTCCATCCACCACTCAACATCACCACCCACCAACCAAAAGAATTTAAAAGAAATTCAAGGGTGGAGCGTTCTCGTGATTTCTAGTAGTGTGTCCAAGTGCAAAATCCCGAAAGAAGTTGCCGAGCGGTTGAAGAGTTGGAGTGACAACCTTGGTACCAAGATTAGAATGCCATAAGAGCGACACTAGGTGAAGTTTTCCTATCTGTCTAAGCTTTGGTGGGTAGAAATATCCTGTACGTGCACTAGCAGGAGGTTGGAGGTAATTGGTAAATCAGTTGAGGCACACACAAGTTGGCATGAACACCATGGTTATTAACTTAAAATTTTGTTCGAGCACAAGCAGTTATGTTTGAGGGAATGTCCCAAATTCTTATTAATCATACTTACCAAAAAAAGTGACTACCCAGATTTATTAATATTATTTTACCTCCATCGTCAATAAATTGGAAAATATGTCTGTTTCTGCTTGTTTTCTGTTCACCTTTATCTAATTCTTTTCTAGTTAACTTTCATTATCCCATTCATTTTGAGGGGGAGGACTAAACAGACTTCTTTTGTTCAAATCTGCAGACAGTTTCTTTCTTGACTTACCTGTTGAAGAGTTTTGCTGACTACATTAAGCCACATGAAGAGAGTATATGTAAAAGCATTGTGAATCTACTCGTCACATGTTCAGACTCAGTGTCTATCCGAAAGGTGAACTCCTTGAGATGCTCCTTGCAAACTTGACTTTTCATTGCTTTTGCATATAGTTGAAAACTGAACTTTGTTGTTTAGGAACTGCTGGTGGCCCTCAAACATGTTCTTGGGACAGACTTCAAGAGGGGTTTGTTTCCCCTTATTGACACTCTTTTGGAAGAGAGGTAAACTTTCAATCAGATGTTGGCTGGGAAAAAAACTCTTGTTTTCTTGTGGCTGCAGAAATTTAGTTTCTTAAATGAGGTTGATAAAAATTGTTCAGCATTAAGCGGTAAAATCTGTTTGTGAAGTGTTCCCCATTCACCATTACCTGTAAAAGTGTCCATGCATTTGCCTTGTCCCTGGATTAGTACTACTTTACTGGCCTTTTGGCCCAGTCTTGCATTTCTATATATATTTATCTGGTTAGGAAGTTCCTGAACTGCACGTAGAATCTAATTTGTGGATTGCAGTGGGGCTTATGGCAATTTCTGGAACTAGGTGTATTGAAGTGTGTTTACAGAAATGTGCCTTTTGCTGGCAGACAATTGGAAAGGGTTGATAGGAATCAAGATTAGGAGACTAACCAACAACATTAAATAAAATTTGTTGCTGTTAGCACTCCTCCAAGAAAATGTATCCACTAAGTCGCTGTTAAAGTATGTATGTGTGTTTGAAAAACTTCTTGCCAGTTCTTGTCTTCTTGGTGCATGTTTCTTGCAATTGTGGATCGTATTTTTTATCTTGTTTTTGTCTGTGGGAATTCAGGAATGAGTAAGGATTAGTCAATTAAGTCTCTCTTGGTTAGATGTATCAATTTGATGTTTGAAATAAACTCCATCAGGGTCCTTGTTGGAACTGGCCGTGCATGCTTTGAGACATTGAGACCTTTGGCTTACAGCCTATTGGCGGAGATTGTTCACCATGTCAGGGGGGATCTTTCTTTGTCCCAGGTATTGCATGCTTTAATACTTTTGTCCTTTTTTGCAAGAAGATGTTGATTTCCGCGGTAGTCTGTTGGTCTTATTGCCTTCTTAAAGATGATTCTTGGTGAAATGATTTATGTGAATGAATGCCTTTGCACCTCCTCCCTGGTTCCCCAACACAGTGGAATGTTATATGATTCTGATTCTGTTATAATTATGTTGGATAAAGGCCTTACCAAAGAAAAACTTTTATGGATAAATGGTACTAGTTGAGTCCCGTTCGTGACAAAGAAGCTTAAGACAAGGAAGGAGAGGGGTCGAATTGCCTGATAGTTTGCTTCTTCGATTAATTAATGCTTGAAATATTGTGGTTGATGAACATCTCCTTGTCTAATATTTATTTATCAAATTTCTTATGTGATCTGTATTTTCTTCCCATCTTTCAACTGATAATTCCGTCTGCATATGCTTTCTTTTCCTCTGCTACTACTGAGAAAGATATATTTTGATTTACTTGTGTGCAGTTATCACGGATAATTTATCTTTTCTCAAGCAACATGCATGATGCTTCTTTGTCGCTCAGCATCCATACCACATGTGCTCGTTTGATGTTAAATCTGGTAAGGACCATATTCTCTCCTCTGAAAGAGTTTTGTATATCTGCTCCCCCGTCATTGCACCTGTATTGTAACTAGATGCTTTGGACCTTTAGATGGTGGTGGTCAATGTTCAATTTGACAGATACCCTCATCTTCCTTTGACAGGTGGAACCAATTTTTGAGAAAGGTGTTGACCAGCAATCGATGGATGAAGCAAGGATTTTGTTGGTCTGGGACTACTATTGCATATTTTAAGACTATTTGTTTCTTGGAAAACCACAGTTACTAAAGATATTTGTGTACTAGAACTCATGTCATTATATTTGTGTTAGGGTCGGATTTTGGACGCTTTTGTCGGCAAATTCAACACGTTTAAGCGTACAATTCCACAGGTAATAAATCAATTTCAACTTTCAGTTAGATGATGTGGAATTCTCTTGGGTCTTTGGGCTTCCTGTAACTCTATTGACTTGTATTTTTGAGAAAGATCAGTAGCTCTATTAACTCTATGTTCGGATGCAGAACAAAAAACCTGTATTAAACACCATATAATTTATCCTTATTTTTGTTGTCTCGATACAAGTAGCTTTGAACTTAGTTGCAGTCTATTGTTTTTAAATCTTGTATAGCTTCATGGTTGTAAGTTGGAGATTATTAAACTCACAAAAATACTACTGCTATTTCCAGTTTAGCTCTCCCTTTTTGTTATCCTAGTTCCGACCAGTATTGATGTTCAATATAATCACATATCATATTCCAGTTTTCAATCTGTGTATTATGATTCACTTCCCTTTCCAATTAACTCATTAGAAATTTAAATATCAAGTGTGCAAATAGAAAAAATAATTAATAAAAATAGGTTCTGAAATTGTTGGGTAACGATGTCCAAGAACTTTGTTGTTCTTGGTTTGCTGTTTGGATTCCCTTCAGCTTTATGCAATCTAAATCCAGTTTAATCTCTGTAATTCTGTAGTACCATCTTGGTACTGCCTATTATTTAATAAAAGAGATGTCCAAGACAGCTCATAATGTAGGAGTATTAGGTTGTGCACAATTTTGTAAATAGATATTCACTGCTTCTAATTAAGTAATTAAATATTCTCTTCATAGAAAAACTAATTAAGTAGTCTATAAATATAAATTATTCTATGGTATCCATGGGAATATTATGAAATATTCTCTAATCTAGTGTTACGAATTTCGTTTATACATGTGAACTGTGCTCAATGACATTCACAGTGACTTCCTGAATACAATGGCATCAAATGTGCTTATTTGTCGGATATTTCCCGCTTCCCCGTTTATAAACCAATCAGCTGTATTCAGACTAATACTTCCTCCGTATATTTGGATTGTAGTTACTCGAAGAGGGGGAGGATGTGAAAGGTCGATCTACATTGAGGTCAAAACTAGAACTTCCAGTGCAGGTAATTTTCGTGAATATCTTTGCTTTCCTCAATTCAGTGCTTTCCTGTGTTGTCAAGCTATTTTTGAGGTGTTATGTAATTCTTCTAGTTCTAATGCCTTATTTTAAATTTGTTTTATGTGTATTGATAATTTGCATATTCAATGGTATAAATTGAATAAATTGTTTAAGTGAGTTATAATCACATTATTGTTGGATTTGTTATTCCATTTTCCTGATAAGTAAGACATAACTTTTATATGTGAGGTTGTTGGGATCCTTAAATAGAATAAAAAGAATCTCTTTCTACCACTAATTATCAAAAATAAGCTTCTTATTGCCAAAAGTTCATTTATGTGCCTGAACTTCGTTTTCATAATTAAAACTTCTTCCTGCCCCCAAGGCCTAGCTCAAGTGGCAAAAGGTGGAAGATTTGTGGCTTAGGTCGCAGATTCAAGCCCCACACCATGCAAAGCGAAGCTTGGTATTTAAGTGGAGAAGGGTAGAGGGGCAGACCCATTATCCACCGAGTTTAGAAGGCTGTGATTGGTCCAAAGCCGGGTCACAGACGGATTTCTCGGTTATAAAAAAAAATAAAAAAATTAAAACTTCTTCCTGTGTAGTGGGCATTGCCTTTCTAGTGCAAATTAGATCATGAATCTCTTGAACACAGAATGAGAATCCACTAGTATAAAGATTGTACACTAGGGTGATACTGTTACTGACTTACTGGATTATTTTGTTGCTTGGCTGTTGTTGCTTCCTTTTGCTTGAAAGAACACTCATAGACTAGAGGTGATGTTTGAAATGCCGGAAAGTTTACTTTAGTAGTATTGTTCTGTGATTAAATTTCTTTGTTTGTATTTGGTCTTCTCTCTTGACCGTGGAGTGTAATTTTCTAGGCGGTACTCAATTTGCAAGTCCCTGTGGAGCACTCTAAGGAAGTCAATGATTGCAAGCATCTGATTAAAACTTTGGTTATGGGTAACAATTCACTAACATTACCCTGTAGATCATGAATGATAGATGAACCGTCTTGCTCTTTTCTAATTTGAGTTAGTCTGCTCTTTTTCTTTGTAACTAGTTACCTTTATGTCTTTTAGGAATGAAAACCATAATATGGAGCATCACCCATGCACATTTGCCTCGATCACAGGTATATATTAACTGTTCCAGAAGTTCCACCTTCATATTTCTACTTTTTCTTATGTGGTCCAGCTGGTTCTAGGTTTCGGCTTCCACTCAGGGGACGCCTCCTCAAGTTCTTGCCTCAGCCTCGACTAGTTCATCAGTACCTCAACCTTTTAAAGGAATGAGAGAAGATGAGGTATTATGCTAATGCAGCATTTGATCTTGCCCACTGGCCTCAATTACATCACTTCAATCCTTGTTTAGGAGATGCTTGCGGCCGAGGAATGTTGTTAATTCACTTTATGATTTAACTGTTGGTAGGTTTGGAAAGCTTCTGGTGTGCTTAAAAGTGGTGTTCATTGCTTGGCATTATTCAAGGAGAAGGAGGAAGAGAGAGAAATGATCCATCTTTTTTCCCAGATTTTGGCTATTATGGAACCACGGGATCTAATGGACATGTTCTCCTTGTGCATGCCTGAATTGTTTGAGTGCATGATTTCTAACACACAGCTAGTCCACATCTTTTCCAGCCTATTGCAAGCACCAAAGGTCTTTAGACCATTTGCCGATGTCCTTGTTAACTTCCTTGTAAGCAGCAAACTTGATGTCCTGAAGCATCCAGATTCACCTGCAGCAAAGCTGGTTTTGCATCTTTTTCGGTTTTTGTTTGGTGCTGTTGCAAAGGCTCCTTCAGACTGTGAGCGCATTCTGCAACCTCATGTGCATGTTATTATGGAAACTTGCATGAAAAATGCAACTGAGGTAGAAAAACCCATTGGTTATTTGCAACTCCTTCGTACAATGTTCCGCGCCCTTGCTGGAGGAAAATTTGAACTTCTATTGCGTGACTTGATTTCTATGCTGCAACTCTGTCTGAGCATGCTATTGGCTTTGCTTGAGGGGCCTAATGGTGAAGATATGAGGGAACTTCTGCTGGAGCTTTGCTTGACACTGCCTGCACGGTTAAGTTCACTGTTACCTTACCTTCCTCGCCTGATGAAGCCTCTTGTTATGTGTCTCAAAGGAAGTGATGACCTAGTGAGTCTTGGTTTAAGAACACTTGAGTTCTGGATTGATAGTTTGAATCCTGATTTTTTGGAACCAAGCATGGCAAATGTCATGTCTGAGGTGATTTTGGCATTATGGTCTCATTTGAGGCCCGCACCTTATCCTTGGGGTGGGAAGTCTCTGCAGCTCCTTGGCAAGTTAGGTGGGCGTAATAGGCGTTTTCTCAAAGAACCTCTTGCTCTTGAATGCAAGGAGAATCCTGAGCATGGGCTTCGTGTGATCCTTACATTTGAACCATCCACTCCATTTTTGGTGCCATTAGATCGTTGTATAAATCTTGCGGTGGCTGCTGTCATGCAAAGAAGTGCTATTGTGGATGCTTTCTACCGAAAACAAGCTCTGAAATTTCTTCGTGTATGCCTGTCATCTCAACTTAATCTTCCAGGCAGTGCTACTGATGATGGATTTACTTCTAGGATGCTATCGACATTGTTGGTTTCCTCAGTTGATCCATCTTGGAGAAGATCAGAGACATCTGATATAAAGGTTGGTGATGTAACTTAGTTTATGTGTTTATTTCTAAAAACCTGTTGATGACTTCATTGGTGGTAATTCCTTTATTTTATGTTGCTGGCTGTAGCAATATCAGATATTTATTTAATCTAGTAGTTGCCTGAGAGTTAGAGAGATTTCAGGTTATCTTCTTATCTTATTTCCAACTTGATTCATATAGTAAAGATTGAAATGTCATGCTTCTAGGCTGACCTGGGCGTCAAGACAAAGACTCAACTCCTTGCTGAAAGATCTGTTTTCAAAATTCTCCTTATGACCATTATCGCAGCAAGTGCTGAACCAGATCTGCATGATTCCAAAGATGAGTATGTAATCAGTGTCTGTCGACATTTTGCCATCATATTTCATATAGAAAGCTCTGCTGCCCATGGTACTCTTTCTGCTGCTCCAGTTGGTGCTTCTGTGCTTTCGTCTAGCACCATTGTTAGTGCGAAGTCAAGATATAGTACTTCTTCCAACCTGAAAGAGTTGGACCCTCTTATCTTTTTGGATGCTTTAGTGGATGTCCTGGCAGATGAAAATAGACTGCATGCCAAGGCAGCTTTAAATGCACTAAATATATTTGCTGAGACACTTCTATTCCTTGCTCGCTCAAAACATTCAGATGTATTGATGTCAAGAGGAGGTCCTGCTACACCTATGATGGTCTCTAGCCCATCAATGAGTCCTGTATATTCTCCACCTCCTAGTGTTCGTGTCCCTGTTTTTGAGCATCTTCTTCCCCGTCTTCTGCATTGTTGCTTTGGATGTACATGGCAATCACAAATAGGGGGAGTCATGGGGCTTGGTGCTTTGGTTGGGAAAGTCACCGTTGAAACTTTGTGTGCTTTTCAAGTGCGTATTGTGCGTGGACTTGTTTTTGTTCTCAAAAGACTTCCTGTTTATGCCACTAAAGAGCAGGAGGAGACCAGCCAGGTGCTTACACAAGTTCTTCGTGTGGTGAATAATGTTGATGAAGCAAATAGTGAAGCGCGGAGGCAAAGCTTCCAAGGAGTAGTTGAATACTTCGCCTTGGAATTGTTTAATCCTAATGTGTCTATCAATGTGAGGAGGATTGTGCAGTCTTGTTTAGCACTTCTTGCAAGCAGAACTGGTAGTGAGGTTTCTGAGTTGCTTGAACCCCTATACCAACCTTTGCTTCAGCCTCTTGTAGGGCGTCCATTACGGTCAAAGACTGTTGAGCAACAGGTAAAATTTTGTTGCTAGAGTTATTTATGATTTTCTTGCATCTGAACTTATTATCTTGTATCTTCAGGTGGGGACTGTTACAGCTTTGAACTTTTGCTTGGCCTTGAGACCTCCACTTCTAAAGTTGACTCAGGAGCTAATTAGTTTCCTGCAAGAAGCATTGCAAATAGCTGAGGCTGATGAAACAGTATGGGTTATTAAATTTATGAATCCTAAGGTTGCAAACTCGTTGAACAAACTGCGCACAGCCTGCATTGAATTACTCTGTACTGCTATGGCATGGGCCGATTTTAAAACCCAAAATCAATCTGAACTGCGCTCAAAAATTATTTCGATGTTCTTCAAGTCTCTGACAAGCAGAACCGCAGAAATTGTAGCTGTTGCAAAGGAAGGGTTGAGACAGGTTGGTTTTAGCTCTCTGACATCAGATTTTTTCATTCCATCATCACTTATTGATTTTGTCTAATCTTCCATGCTTATGTCATATTATTGGATCTTCTTAGAAATGTGATTAGGTTACAGTCATGTTCCTTTGGACATTTCTTTACTGGTGAGGTTGGGAGAAAAATAACTTGTTTTAGTTTGTGGGACTGTAAGTACAAATAGATGAAAAGGGAGTGCAGTTAGGCTTGGCAGAGAATCAATTTTTATGTGCCTATGTAGAACATTGGGTGTTGTATTTAAAGGCATTTTTGAGCATGTTTTGCATTAGACTCTCATCTTCTACTCCCTAAGGCATACTGATGTTTTGGATTATGTACACATGTTTTGCTGGATGCTTGTTTCTGTTGCATGCTACAACTTTCAGTCAATTCTTTGTTGTTGCTATAACTTTTTGTCAATTCTTTACTTCATTAGTTTTAGTTTCTTCTTTCATTTATGGTGTCTTTGTTATGTAGGTCATACAGCAGCAAAGGATGCCTAAAGAACTTCTACAAAGTAGCCTTAGGCCTATATTGGTTAACTTGGCCCACACTAAAAATCTCAACATGCCTCTTCTTCAAGGTTTGGCCCGCCTGCTTGAACTACTGGCCAATTGGTTTAATGTGACCTTAGGTGGCAAGTTACTGGAGCATCTTAGGAAATGGTTGGAACCTGAAAAGCTAGCACAGTGTCAGAAGTCGTGGAAGGCTGGAGAGGAACCAAAAATAGCTGCTGGTAGGATACGGCTTTGCTCCTAATAATCACATGGGGTATCTTCTATGCGGATATACTTCTGTTTTTGACACGTATTTTTCCTTGCGGTTGCAGCTATTATCGAACTCTTCCACCTGCTTCCCTCTGCGGCTGGGAAGTTTCTGGATGATCTTGTGACATTGACTATCGAATTGGAAGCAGCCCTTCCACCTGGGCAGTTTTACAGTGAGATTAACAGTCCATATAGGCTGCCATTGACCAAGTTCCTGAATCGATATCCAACTGCTGCTGTGGATTACTTTCTTGCTCGGCTATGTCAACCTAAATACTTCAGGCGGTAGGCATTATGCTTGTTGAAATTGTGTTCCCTGGTTTGTGGTAGGAGCAGTTATGTTACTTTTTTGCTTCCACAGTTTCTGATTTGTTTAATATATTTGCAGCTTTATGTACATCATAAGGTCAGATGCTGGGCAGCCTTTAAGAGAAGAACTTGCAAAATCACCGGAAAAGATAATTGCAAGTGCTTTTCCTGAATTTATTGCCAAATCTGATGCATCTGCTGTACAAGAATCTTTGAGTCGGCCAAGCACTTCTACTGGTGATGAAGGCCTTGGTACTCCTCAAGTCGAGGCTTCTATTCCTTCAGCTTCAATGAATGTGGCTCCTCAAGATGCTTATTTCCAGGGTCTTGCCTTAGTGAAAACGTTGGTCAAGTTGATGCCCAACTGGTTACAGAACAACCGTGTTATCTTTGATACTCTGGTACTGATGTGGAAGTCACCAGCAAGAATCTCCCGTCTGCAGAATGAACAGGAATTAAATTTAGTTCAGGCAAGTTACGTTGTGTTTTCGTGATAACTGGTATTTTTATTCTTCATTACATAATCATCCCTGGATAATTGTTTGTTTCCAAGGTGCTTGTTCCACATGAAAGCTTTATCTCTTTGATTGCTTTATAGTGTAAAATTTATTCTTCCGTGACTTTTGTTTTGATAGTGGAGATCCTTGTAGCAACTTGGACTGTTTTTAGCTGGCTTGTGGTAAATTTTTATTCTCTCATGCTGTTTTTGATGAATTAATAATTAGTTCGCTCAGTCTATTGGGGAAAATGAAGATGGTTTACTTTTTGTTGCCATACTACTTTAACTAGTCTAGATACAATTATTGCTTAATGAGCAGATAATTGTATTATTTCTTAGGTTCCAAAAGTATTGATTTTCTTCATTTATTTTGCCAAGATGTTCTAATGATGCTTTTGGTTTGGTTTATTATTCAGGAAATTGGTTTTTGATTTTTCTTTCATATGAATTTCCTTCTAACTTATGGAATACAAATTCTAACTTATGGAATACAAATTTTCAGGTCAAAGAGAGCAAATGGCTTGTCAAATGCTTCCTGAATTATTTGCGACATGATAAAACTGAAATCAATGTTCTGTTTGATATCCTTTCCATCTTCCTCTTTCGTACTCGTATAGATTTTACCTTCTTGAAGGAGTTCTATATCATTGAGGTATGTTTGTTAGGCTGCTATCTGTCTATCATGTTTTTTCTCTAGATGGATGTATCTTAGTTTTGATAACCCCTTGTTGGCTTGCGATTAAGGTTGCTGAAGGCTATCCACCCAACATGAAGAGAACCCTGCTCCTGCATTTTTTGAACCTTTTCCAGTCTAGACAACTTGGTCATGATCATTTGGTGGTTGTAATGCAAATGCTTATTCTTCCAATGCTAGCTCACGCATTTCAGAATGGTCAAACTTGGGATGTAGTTGACTCTGCAATAATTAAGACTATTGTTGACAAGCTTCTCGACCCTCCAGAAGAGGTAAATGATTGCATCTCTTTATGTTCTTATGGAGTTCATTTTCTCTTATGGTTAATCTTGTGTTGATTTTGGGTATATTTCATTTTCTTCCCTGATTTATCTTTGTAGGTTTCTGCTGATTATGATGAGCCTTTGAGGATAGAGCTTCTGCAACTTGCTACTCTGCTTCTCAAGTATCTGCAGACAGACCTTGTTCATCACCGGAAGGAACTTATTAAGTTTGGTTGGAATCATCTGAAACGTGAAGATAGTGCTAGTAAACAGTGGGCATTTGTTAATGTCTGCCATTTCTTGGAGGCTTATCAAGCTCCAGAGAAAATTATTCTTCAGGTACCACTATTTGTGGTGGTTTCATGATGCCATCTGCATGCAATACGTCACTGGCGTAAAGTTCTATTAATTATATATTTCAATTAATCTATAAAAGCTCTCTCCAAGATAAATTCCCTTATCTCACCTGAACTTTTGTTGTAGTGCATATCGACTTCTATATATTCAATCAGATTCAATCACCTCACTGATATTAGCTGTATCAATAGACATAGTATTTCATTGCTTTGATGTACCCTCGTCAGTGACATGTTTTATGCTAGCTTTCAGAAGCATTTGCTGTAACCTTCTCTTGTGTTATTTTCCAAAGGCCATCTATGTAGAGAGGTTATGGTGTTTTCTCTGTTCTATCCATTTGTGCTCTAAATGTATGTAACAAGCATTAGTTCTTATGTGTTTCTCCTGTTTGTGAGATATCTCCTCTATTCCATTGCCTCCAACCAGTACAATGCTGTTTGTAATTTGGCCAACTTTGATTACAGGTTGTTCTCCGTATGTGCAATAGTTTGCAAGTCTTCAAAAGAATATTTTGTTAAAGGTTATATTTTTATGCTTATGAATAGGATAAAAATGTAGGTTGTGTTTGCATGAGTTTGTGATGTCTGTTACTTTTCTACTTTATCCCATTATGAGGATTGTGGAAGAATTTGTGGTTTTCTTATTGATGGTTGACACAACTTAAATTCTTTCTGTGAACTATGTGGTGATCTATTTTCTTAGTGCAACCTAATCTTAGAGGGAGTTAGTTACTGCAGGTATTTGTCGCTCTCCTTAGGACTTGCCAGCCGGAGAATAAAATGTTGGTTAAACAAGCACTTGATATACTCATGCCAGCACTTCCAAGAAGGTTACCTCTTGGTGATTCCCGTATGCCTATCTGGATTCGTTACACCAAAAAGATTCTCGTTGAGGAGGGTCACTCTATCCCTAATCTCATCCACATATTCCAGCTCATAGTTCGCCATTCTGATCTATTCTACAGTTGTAGAGCACAGTTTGTACCTCAGATGGTGAACTCTCTGAGTCGCCTGGGATTGCCATATAATACTACGGCTGAAAATAGACGACTTGCAATTGAACTTGCTGGGTTGGTTGTGAACTGGGAACGACAAAGACAAAGCGAAATGAAAATAGTACCTGCTAATGATGGGACTGGTCAAAATGCTGATGGATTGAGTCATTCTTCTGCTGGTAGTGTTGATCCCAAGCATCCAACAGATGGATCTTCATTCTCAGAAGACCCTAGTAAGCGTGTGAAGGTTGAACCTGGTCTTCAATCCCTTTGTGTTATGTCACCTGGCGGTGCTTCATCAATTCCTAATATTGAAACTCCTGGATCTGGTGGGCAACCTGATGAAGAGTTTAAGCCAAATGCAGCTATGGAGGAAATGATTATTAATTTCCTGATCAGAGTATGGTTTTTCCCTGAAATGGTTTGTGAAGCTCTAGGCAGGAGCATACTTCATTCTATTTAATCCTGTTTTTGCCTTTTCCTTCTATTTGGTGAACATGAAATTGGCTATTGGATCCAGTTCCTTGAAAGAATACAGTTCGTGAATCTTTGGCTTTTATTTATACTCTTGCCTGTAATTTGCACTTTTTGGTATACAAGTCAAATTTGTTAAATGCTTGTGTGGGTCTTCAACCTGATTTTCCTGAGATGCTTCCCTTCCAAGTCTTTGAAGTAGTTCTGTTCTGTATGGACTTTCTGTATTCACTTGCCTCAAAAGAACTCAGTAGATAATGCAATTTATTATGTGAAGCTACAGTTTGATGTTCATATTCAATCATTACCTCTGTTTTTTTGTGTGGGTTTTGGGGATGGGTAGTACAGCTGAATTTTTTTGAGCATGGGGGAGTCTTGCTTTGTTTTCTTTTCATAATGTTGAGGATATTGTGTTTCTTTTTTCAATTTATTTTTTCCATTTTACAATACTAATCTAGTGAAAGTTTTTTTTTTTTTCTCATGATTTGAGGTTTCTTCGTTCTCTGATGTTAACTTGTTTGAGTCTGGCATCAGGTAGCGTTAGTGATAGAGCCCAAAGATAAGGAAGCAAGTTTGATGTACAAACAAGCTTTGGATCTATTATCACAAGCTTTGGAGGTGTGGCCAAATGCTAATGTCAAATTTAATTATTTGGAGAAGCTGCTCAACAATCTACCACCCTCTCAGTCAAAGGACCCTTCCACAGCACTTGCCCAGGGTCTAGATGTAATGAACAAGGTTCTTGAGAAGCAACCTCATCTGTTCATCCGCAACAATATCAACCATATATCTCAGGTATGTCCCTAGGCAGAACCATTTACTATGACCCTACTCCCAATTGGTGCACTTCATCTCAAATATACAATTTTTTTTAAAGATTCTAGAACCGTGCTTCAAGTTCAAAGTGCTAGATGCTGGGAAGTCAATGTGTTCCCTCTTGAAAATGGTTTACGTTGCTTTTCCACCTGAAGCATCTAATACAACACAAGATGTGAAGATGTTGTATCAAAAGGTAGAAGAGCTTATACAGAAGCACCTTGCTGCTGTTGCAACTCCTCAGACTTCTGGAGAAGACAATTCAGGTAGCATGGTGAGCTTTGTGCTTTATGTAATCAAATCCTTGGCAGAGGTGCACAAAAACTTTATTGAGCCAGTAAATCTGGTCCGTCTTCTTCAGCGCCTGGCTCGAGATATGGGGTCATCCATTGGTTCCCATGTGCGGCAGGTATTGCATATTGTTTGGATGCTGCATTTATTATCAATAGTTTCTGCTGATTCATAGGTGGGAGTATGAGATGTGTTTATTTAGTAATTCCTGAGTGTCTTTTGGTATAAGCTAGAGTTCATTTTATACATTTTTCTTAAGTTTGAGCTTGCCCAATTCTTCTTTAAACTGTACAAGGCAGGATTTTTTTGAAGTAGTGGTTTTGTTGACAACAAAAATGGTATTCTCTCACGTACAGGGTCAGAGATCAGATCCTGATTCTGCTGTCACTTCTTCTCGTCAAGGTGCTGATGTTGGAGTCGTCATTGCCAACTTGAAATCTGTGTTGGGCCTTATTAGTGAAAGGGTCATGGCCATCCCAGATTGTAAACGACCTGTAACCCAAATTCTGAACTCCCTGCTTTCTGAGAAGGGTACTGACTCTTCTGTGTTGCTTAGCATACTAGATGTAATAAAGGGATGGATTGAAGAGGACATGACAAAACCTGGAGTTTCTATTGCATCTAGTACCTTTCTTTCTCCAAAAGATGTTGTTTCTTTCCTCCAGAGGCTTTCACAAGTGGATAAACAGAACTTCACGCCCAGTGCTGCAGAAGAGTGGGACAAAAAGTATATTGAGCTTCTATATGGTCTTTGTGCAGATTCAAACAAGTAAGCCATCTTCATTTTTACTTATACTCATTCATTTACAATTTGAGAGGTAATTCAGCTTGCTTTGACCATGGCTTGAGATGGAACAACCTTGTTGATTTCCAGGTATGCTCATTCTTTGCGTCACGAAGTTTTCCAGAAGGTAGAGAGGCAATATTTGCTTGGGATACGGGCAAAAGATCCTGAAATGAGAATGAAGTTTTTTACTCTTTATCATGAATCCCTTGGGAGAATGTTGTTCACAAGATTGCAGTACATCATCCAAATTCAGGACTGGGAAGCTTTGAGTGATGTATTTTGGCTGAAGCAAGGGCTTGATCTTCTTTTAGCTATTTTGGTTGAAGATAAGTCCATAACGCTAGCTCCAAATTCTGCCAAGGTGCCTCCACTTGTAGTGGCGGGTTCTGTTGGTGATTCTATAGGGCCACAACCTATGGTCTTGGATATTCCAGAAGGTTCGGAAGAGGCTCCTCTAACCATTGATAGTTTTGTAGCAAAACATGCACAGTTTTTGAATGAAATGAGCAAACTCCAGGTAATGGCATTTTCATTTAGCTGACGAACATATATACCTTTAAGGCTCTCACTGGCACAAGCACTCATGATCACAATTACAGTCGGTGTCTTTTCCTTTATTTATTTCTTTGATAACCATTTTTTGTCAAATTTCTGTTATTCCATACTTCTGTATCTGGGTTTTAGTATTTTCCACCCGCAATACTTGAACTCGGCTCTCCTATTGTTGAGCAGAATTCCCTTTTAGATTTGTTTATGCATTTTTCAATCATATATACTCTTGTTGGACTTGTCATTTATCTAATACGGTTGTTGCGACTCTTCTTGCATATTTGAAAGTCAATTTTAGCTATCCTTGTGAGATCTTTATTACAGCAATTTTACACATCATTATGTTTGCATTACACTTTTTATCCGTAAGTCATCATAAATTGAGATTTCTCCTTTGTTTAAGGTTGCTGATCTTGTCATTCCACTGAGAGAACTGGCACACACGGATGCAAATGTTGCGTATCACCTCTGGGTTTTGGTGTTCCCTATTGTGTGGGTGACTTTGCACAAGGAAGAACAGGTAGCGCTTGCAAAGCCAATGATAACTCTGTTATCAAAGGACTATCATAAGAAGCAGGCAACCCATCGGCCAAATGTTGTGCAAGCTCTTCTGGAAGGACTTCAGCTGAGTCATCCTCAGCCTCGAATGCCTAGTGAATTAATCAAATACATTGGAAAAACTTACAATGCATGGCACATTGCGTTAGCGCTGCTGGAAAGTCATGTTATGCTTTTCTTGAATGACACGAAATGCTCAGAGTCTCTTGCTGAGCTTTACCGATTACTCAATGAAGAAGATATGAGGTGTGGATTGTGGAAGAAACGGTCAGTTACTGCTGAGACACGGGCTGGACTTTCTTTGGTTCAGCATGGCTATTGGCAGCGGGCTCAAAGTCTCTTCTACCAAGCCATGGTTAAAGCAACCCAGGGCACTTACAACAATACAGTTCCAAAAGCTGAAATGTGTCTCTGGGAGGAGCAGTGGCTAAGTTGTGCTAGTCAACTTAGTCAATGGGATGTATTGGTGGACTTTGGCAAGATGGTTGAAAATTATGAGATATTGCTTGATAGTCTGTGGAAACAGCCTGATTGGGCATATTTAAAAGACCATGTTATCCCAAAGGCTCAAGTGGAGGATAGTCCAAAACTGCGTATTATTCAGTCTTATTTTTCCCTTCATGAGAAGAGTACAAATGGCGTGGCTGAGGCTGAAAACACTGTTGGAAAAGGTGTTGATCTTGCTTTGGAACAGTGGTGGCAGTTACCTGAAATGTCCATTCATGCCAAAATTTCCCTTCTACAGCAATTTCAACAACTAGTTGAAGTTCAAGAATCAGCTAGGATAATTGTGGACATTGCCAATGGAAATAAACTCTCTGGAAATTCTGCTGTTGGGGTTCATGGTGGCCTATATGCTGATCTTAAGGACATCCTTGAGACATGGAGGCTAAGGATACCAAATGAATGGGACAGTTCGTCTGTTTGGTATGATTTACTTCAATGGAGGAATGAAATGTATAATGCTGTGATTGATGCTTTTAAGGATTTTGGTAGTACAAATTCACAGTTGCATCACCTTGGATATCGTGACAAGGCTTGGAATGTCAATAAGCTTGCTCATATTGCTCGTAAGCAGGGTCTTTATGAGGTGTGTGTGTCTGTGTTGGAGAAGATGTATGGACATTCAACCATGGAAGTTCAGGTACTACATACACTCCATTTTGTCTACTTAGGTTCTTCCCATAGCTCTAAATTTTGCTTATGCCTCTTCCGGACACCCCGGAAAAGAAGATAGGATAAACTGAAAACCCAAAAGAAGCAAAGTTGAATGGTTTGATATGCTGCATGGTTTGATGCATTTTTCTTTTGTATGATTGCAGGAAGCTTTTGTGAAAATAAGAGAACAAGCAAAAGCTTATTTAGAAATGAAGGGAGAGCTGACTAGTGGCCTTAATTTGATAAACAGTACTAATCTGGAGTATTTTTCTGTTAAGCACAAAGCTGAAATCTTTCGCCTCAAGGGAGACTTTCTGTTAAAGCTTAATGATTGTGAAGGGGCTAATCTTGCTTATTCAAATGCTATCAGTCTTTTCAAGAACCTGCCGAAGGGGTGGATTAGTTGGGGAAACTATTGTGACATGGTATGTATTTGCTTATTCCAGGTTCATTTCTTTGGTTCAATTTTTTTTTTCTGTTTAATATGCTATAATTTTTGGCCATTGACAGGCTTATAAGGAAACACACGAAGAGATTTGGTTAGAGTACTCTGTTAGCTGCTTCTTACAAGGCATCAAATTTGGTATTCCTAATTCGAGAGGCCACCTCGCACGGGTTCTATATCTTCTCAGTTTTGATACTCCAAATGAACCTGTTGGGAGGGCATTTGATAAGTACCTGGAGCAGATACCCAACTGGGTTTGGCTTTCTTGGATTCCACAGTTATTACTTTCCTTGCAGAGGACAGAAGCTCCCCATTGCAAGCTTGTGCTAATGAAAGTTGCTACTGTCTTTCCACAGGTAATGTTGTGTTTGTTGGTGTTTTGTGCATTTCATATGCTTAGTGACCTTTAGATCCGATGTCATCTTGCATGTAATTGCAGGCATTGTATTACTGGTTGCGAACATATTTGCTTGAGCGCCGGGATGTCGCAAGTAAGTCTGAATATGGCAGAATGGCAATGGCACAGCAAAGAATGCAGCAAAATGTTTCTGGTGCCAATGCAGCTGCTCCTATGGGCCTTGCTGATGGGAATGCTAGAATGACTGGCCAGAGTGGGGGATCATCAGCTGGTGAAAATCATATTCCCCAGGGAGCTCAGTCTGGTGGAGGTGTTGGATCACAGGATGGCAATAGTTCTCAAATTCAGGAACCTGAAAGGCCAGACAGTAGTATGCCCTCTGGTAATGACCAGTCCTTACACCAGGGTTCATCAGGCAGTGATGGTGGTCAAGCTGCGCTACGTCGTAATAGTGCTCTGAGTTTAGTTGCATCTGCTGCCAGTGCTTTTGATGCCGCCAAAGATATAATGGAAACTTTACGCAGCAAACACTCTAATCTGGCCAGTGAACTTGAGGTGGGTGACTGGTATTGTTTATTTTTCACAAATAAATGTCTGGTTAGATGAGACACTTCTATTTTTCACTTAATATGGTTGTTAAAGATTAATACTGTAGCAAGGATTGGATATTGTATCCATTATCAGGTTTGGAAAAGGATTGGATGTTACATTTTCTCAGAACCTTTTAACTTGTGCACCTTTTCACTGATACGATATGAAAGAAAAACGAATTCTGGTTTTTCTTCTTGTAAAGTTTATGAAGGACAGCATACTTTGTGTGTTTTGGATTCTATGGAGAGAATGAATATTTAAAAAGGAAGCATTTGGAGGGGCTCATGTTTAAGACTTATCTTTTGTCTGTTCTGTACCTTTAGTGTCAACAGAAATTATCAAACTTGTATGGTTGATTGCTTCGATTATTGGAGGGGCTTAATAAATACGTGTATTACATAAAGACCTTACAAACTTGGGTAGTATCAGTAGATGTTTTGATTTATTGAAAGGGATTACCTACATTGTAAATCTTTTTCTTCATTTATGCATAAGTAGAGTTGCTAATGCGTCTTCTGATAAAATTTATCAGATCTTGCTCACTGAGATCGGATCCAGATTTGTCACTTTGCCAGAGGAGAGACTGTTGGCAGTTGTTAATGCTCTACTTCACCGTTGTTACAAGTACCCGACTGCAACTACAGCTGAAGTTCCTCAGTCTCTGAAGAAGGAGCTTTCTGGCGTGTGTAGAGCATGTTTCTCAGCAGATGCAGTGAACAAACATGTCGACTTTGTAAGAGAATACAAGCAGGATTTTGAACGTGATCTCGATCCTGACAGTGCTGCAACATTTCCGGCCACTCTTTCTGAACTTACTGAAAGACTGAAGCATTGGAAAAATGTCCTGCAAAGCAATGTAGAGGACCGGTTTCCAGCTGTGCTTAAGCTGGAAGATGAAAGTAGGGTGTTGAGAGATTTTCATGTTGTTGATGTGGAAATTCCAGGACAGTACTTTACTGATCATGTAAGTATCTTAGTTTTCTCCTTTAAAAATGTAAGTAGAATGTAAAGTCAGTGTTGCAGTAAAACCCATGGCCGAAATGGGAGGTGAATTTCCTGGTGCTAAATGACATAATGGATTTGTCGTGAGATCAATGGGACTTATTTCTTGGTTTCCCTTCTTCTGTTTCTTGCTTTAGTAGATATCATAGTATTTTTCCCTGATCTATGGTCTTTTCTTCAGGAAGTTGCACCAGATCATACTGTGAAGTTAGACAGGGTGGCAGCAGATATTCCAATAGTGCGGAGGCATGGTAGCAGCTTCCGCCGTTTGACACTGATTGGATCAGATGGTTCTCAGCGCCATTTTATTGTTCAGACATCTTTAACACCAAATGCCAGAAGTGATGAGCGGATCCTACAGCTTTTCCGTGTGATGAATCGGATGTTTGATAAGCACAAGGAGTCCCGGCGGCGGCACATCTGCATTCACACCCCTATTATTATACCTGTGTGGTCACAGGTATTAACTAATCTTCTTCACCTCATAAACTAGTGTTGCATTTCCCCCTTTTTGCTCTATTAGCCAGAAATAAGGCAGTCATGCTCTATTGAGTTATAGTATAATTGCTGTAGTGATGCAAATTGCATTCTTCACAGTAACTGCCTTTATATCTAGTTTTTTGTGTTGTTTAATTATCATAACTTTTCGACATTGAGCATTTTTCTTTCGAATAACTCCATGTGAATTCATGATATAGGTTCGCATGGTAGAGGATGATTTGATGTACAGCACTTTCCTGGAGGTTTATGAGAACCATTGTGCAAGAAATGACCGAGAAGCAGACTTACCAATCACATTTTTCAAGGAGCAACTCAACCAAGCAATATCTGGACAGATCTCACCAGATGCTGTTGTTGATCTCCGTCTTCAAGCATATAATGAGATCACCAAAAGTTTCGTCACAGAAAGCATATTCTCACAGTATATGTACAAAACACTCTTGAGTGGCAATCACATGTGGGCTTTCAAAAAGCAGTTTGCAATCCAGTTGGCTCTTTCTAGTTTTATGTCGTTCATGCTCCAAATTGGTGGAAGGTCTCCAAACAAGATATTATTTGCTAAAAACACCGGAAAAATTTTCCAGACTGATTTCCATCCTGCGTATGATGCAAATGGAATGATCGAATTTAATGAACCAGTGCCGTTCCGCCTGACCAGAAATTTGCAAGCGTTTTTCTCTCATTTTGGAGTAGAAGGCTTAGTTGTTTCTGCCATGTGTGCTGCTGCTCAGGCTGTGGTCTCTCCTAAAGTAAGATTTATTTCTGCACACATCATATTTTCTGCTTTGTTTAATTCCTGAATGCTGTTGACTTAAATAAATTACCATCTGCAGCAAAGCCAGCTCTTATGGTATCATCTGGCAATGTTTTTCCGAGATGAGTTGTTATCTTGGTCTTGGAGAAGACCTCTTGGGATGCCTCTGGCCCCTGTTGTAGGGGCAGGTAATCTGAACCCTGTGGACTTCAAACAAAAAGTCGCTACAAATGTTGAGAATGTCATTGGGCGGATCAATGGAATAGCCCCTCAATACATCTCAGAAGAGGTATCCACTTATTTTCTTTTTGGTGCTATTTATATAGCTTTTGAGTTCCTCACCAAGTAATGGTATTACCACTTTCCTGTTTCAATAAAATCAAGCATTAGCCATCTCCTGTGTATTCTATTATTATTATTTAGACGTATCTGTGTGTGACTGAAATCATATGCTTAGATAGATAAGTTTAGCTTCAGTTAATATCTAAATGCCTGCATTGTGACATTGTTGTGTTTGGCTTCTTTCAACTTGTATAGGAGGAGAATGGCATGGATCCGCCACAATCTGTGCAGAGGGGTGTAGCGGAGTTGGTTGAAGCTGCCCTTACTCCAAGGAACTTGTGCATGATGGATCCGACGTGGCATCCTTGGTTCTGATTTGTTTTTTTCTAATTTAATTTTCGTGTTATGCCAACTTTTAGGTGTCTAATAATGTAATCTAACATTAATTAGTGACTGTATAGTCTCTTGTATTTACCTTTAGGTGATGCAAGCAAGATAGTACTGTAAATATTATTGCTAGTTGCTCGTGTATATAAATGATCCCTTTTGCTGCCGGTTCTTTCCAGGCGCTTATAGAGGCAATGTTAGTCAGCAAATAGTGGAATTAGTTTTACTCAGTGCAGCCTATATAATATGTTCATGGTTTTGAGTTACTTTCGAAGAAGTTGTGATCGTATCTGTTGTGATATTTCTGTGATCGTTCTTGCTGAAGTAGCAAAGACTCAGTATTGAGGAACACAACAGTTGAATGTTGAATGAGAATAGTCAGCTTTAGAGGGTAGCAGTTGCGGGTTTCTCCTAAGAAAAAGGTATAAATGCTTCAAACATTAAGGGAAACAATAAAGGATTTTTAAAGCCAATCATGCTGAACAAAGAAATCTATCACTGAGTGAATTGCAATTATCATGGGGACAATCAAATCATCTAGGATAGAAATTTAGCTCCTCTAGTCTCTTTGCCAGTGTTGGTAGGCTTCTCAAATCACCTGTTTTGCAACATTAGTTGGGATCTCTTGAAGTATGCTGAAAAATTCTCTGTCCTCTTCATTGCATGAACAATATTAGTATGCTCTTTCTCAGTTTGACCCATTGCTTCTATCTCCTCTTACCATGGTTTTTATAAATTATTGGACCTCAGTTTGACCCATTGCTTCTATCTCCTCTTACCATGGTTTTTATAAATTATTGCACTTCCTCCTATTCTATTACTAGGCATGTCTTTTAATAAACTCAAAAAAGTAATCAAATAATATCATAGAAAATCATGGCAAGTGACTATAGAAAGTAGCAAGCATAACTTTCAACTACTGTCCCATATTAGATATGAACCAAAAGAATGTGTAATAAATAAACAAACTTTCAGAGACATTGGAAAGAGATGATTTTTGAAATATATCACAATTTGACAGCCAATTTTCAAAAGGTCCAAATCAGATATGAACCAAAAGAATACAATGTAATGTAGCAGCAGCAAAAGAGAAGTAACTATAAGGACAAAAAGATATCAATATAAGCCTAGAAATTTCTTCCTTCAGTGTTCTTCAGGGAAGCGAAGATGCTTCCCTTTTGGAGTTGGCAACCCCTTCAAGTGCAAGACACCTGGTGATGCAGCCTCAACATTGCACTCTTCAGCACCTTCAAGCTCATCATCACTGTTGTACACAAAACGCGTATGCTTCCCCTCAAAATTCACATTGATCTTACTAATCGCTTCACACAGATCGTCAACTTCACTTCCATCCTCTTCAATTTCATCATACTTGTCATCATCATATTCATCTTCTTCAACTTCTTCAAGTCCTCCTTCTTCTTCTTCTTCTTCATCCTTAGTACTGGCATTCACCTGAATCGACCACACAGATGCATTGTCGTCATCTGAAGGGGTCGTCCTCTCCTTGCTTTCAACCTCACATCCTTGGTATGTCAGCACAGAGGAACACACAGAAGATTGTTCCGAGCCTTCTGGTTTCTCATAAAAATCCAGCAGCAGAGATCTTGTTAAGTAACTTTTCTCAGATTCAAGATTCCCCTGTTTTTCCCCTTCAAACATATCATTGATCATCTGTAACATACAATCAATTAATTCAAATCTTGGATTTCTAAAATCAAACAAGAAATAAAAAAGGAATCTTTCTTGAGACTAATTGATACAGGTAATTGAATTCGTACCTGAGAAATGACAAACTTGTCTTCAACAGGGGATGCAGTAACAGCAGGCAACTCATTGACAGAGAAATCCATAAGAGGTGTATTTGCAGGAGTTGGGGCAAGAAGACCCATGGGAGAGTTGACAATTCCTTTGAGATGAAGGAAAGGCCTATTTTCCAGCGAAATCTTCGAGAGCACAGCTTCTTCTTCAACCTTTTGCAACAAAGTCTTAACTTGCCCCCTCAATAAATCCTCGCCAGATCCAGGTGTACTCAAGTATTTGGCTAGACCCGTAGTCCTTTTCTTGGACATCTCTGAAGATGGGGTCTCCAAATTCCCCATAGCAAGACCAACAATGGGGGAGTCATTCGTTATATCAATCAATGCTGATTGTTTCCCAGTTCTGTTTCTTGATTTCGCCATTGTTTTCTTATCAGATTCTTCAATTTTCTCTGAACAGGAAAAGAAATAACTTTTCAGAAATCAAATTAAATTTCAAGAAAGGAAAAATGAAAACAGGGCAATAAAAACTTACTAGTTGACAGTGGGACCTTGTTAGCACTGTTAGCCGCAGCCAAGGCTTGTGATCTTGTCACCCTTCTTGTTGATGATGGAGTCTCCATTGATGAAGAATCAAGAAAATTGCAGAGAAGTTTGATTTTTGGGTTACTGGTATATACCGAAATTCTTATTCAGATCAAGAAATGCAGAGAGGAGAAATTCACAGACAGAGAGTAAGACAATGAGATGGAATTTGGGCAGAGAGAAGACGACTTTATAGTTGTGCAAATAGGGTTTCACTAATAAAGTGACCGTTAGAACATTCTTGTAAGGCGCAAAGTAGCCGTTAGGATTTGAAACATGGACTTGGGCTTTTTTGGTGCATTTCAAGCCCACCTCTATCTGGACTAGGCCTCGAGGGATCAGCCCAATATCAAAGTTTTCATTTAGCCCCTGTTTTATTAAGGAAAAATTACAGGGTGTAGCGTAATTACAAAAGATAAAACATTGCTAGATTGTGGAAATTTGTAGCATACATTATACACATATCTGTACATTTGAAAACCCTAGTTGTCACTGTCCATCCCAACCTCACTCTTTGAAATTAATTAGATATATTAGATCCAGTTGGTCACGCATTCTTCACATACATACACATATTACAATAAAATGTTGTATCCGCACGATTTCAGTTAGGATTAGATTTTGTATGTGCGCAAGACATAATGAGTTTTGCTATGTTTTGAAAGGAAAATATTGCTCTCGTTGTAGATTGCAAAAATGGGCGCTAATAAACACTACTTATTGAACTTTACCTTCTCTTTTATTTACCCCTCCCTACCTTTTTTTCGCTCCTTGATACCTCTCAAACTTACAACATTAATATTGAAGAGGAGAGCTTGTTATCCGAACAACTCCCTCTTATCTTAATTAAGGCTTTAAGGGCCATTTGTTAAAGGAACCTAATAAGGTTAAATTTGTCTAGTGTTTGGTTGTGGGTATTAACTAAAAACATGACAAAATTTATATCAAAATTATGAGATTATGTATAGAAGATGGAATGATGTATAATGGTAGTCCCATGATTATAATCATGAGGTAACATTATTTTGAACCAAACTACTCCTTTCATATTCATGTTTGCATGCATTGGTTATACTATATATCCAACTAATTGCACTGCTATTGAGGAAAATAAAATACTTACCTTAAATTGATTATTATTTCGATTCACCCACCCTCCAAAAAAAAAGGACCTTGGATTAGTCATGGTTGTTATTTTACTTAACTCCCTCTGACCCGTTGAGTCTTGACCCGACTTGATTTTAATTATGAGATAAAATGAGGAACTTTATGGGGCAGTGGAGCCTACAACTGTCGATAAAATTTTCCAGTTAGTTCATGCATGGAGTATGAATTACTACATATACCGCACTTTCACAGTTTCAATTGATTTTCAGTAGCTTTGGTGGGATCAGAGCTCTCCTCACTTTGGTGGGATATCATTACATTTTTTACATTATCCACATTACTAAAAAGATTTGTACTATCATATTTATTACTAATAATAACAAGGTAAGAATTATATATTTACTTATATATACTCCATTTGTCCTATATTATTAAAAATATTTATCTTAAATTACTTGTCAATTTAGAAAATCAAGATAACATTAATTAAAATATGGATTATGACTGACTCACTATTCACTCGGTTTTGTGGTCATAATCATTATGTAGGAGAGATGGCCGAGTGGTTCGAGGCGTAGCATTGAAACTACTATGTAGGCTTTTTGTTTACCGAGGGTTCGAATCCCTCTCTTTTTGTACCTTCGCTTAATTCACCAATTTTACTAACAACAAGGGCTCAAATAGCATTGGATACCATTATTCCAACAACTAGATCCTTCTTTGATCTAAAGATATAGATTCTCAATTCCTAATTGCTGTGACGCGTAAAATAGAGTACTAAAAAATAATCATAATCAAAATACTGGAAAGAAAAGAATAGACAAGAAATGAAAATAGATCCTTGGTCTATGATACAAAAATAGGGGAAATCTAGCTAGATCAAACATGAATTGATCTTACTTAACTTACTTAACCTTGGATTAATTTACTTCGCCTTATTGTAAACAATATTAATTACCTGCTGCATAAATGTTGTAAAATTTCAAAAGAACTTTTTCATGCACACATTTAATCAAAAGAGTGCACTAATTACCTACATCCCAAATTCATAATCACATTAAAAAGAGTATATGAAAATAAATATATATATATTTTTCAAGAGACGTATAAAAGTAAAAAGGGATAAGGGTCTGAAAAATATTCCAACTTTGATCGGATTTATTATTGCGATACTAAACTTTCATAACCTATTACCTCCTTAGACTATTTAATACTATTTTTTTTACCCCCTCAACTATTTAATAGTGTATTTTAAAGGTATATATGTGCCCACGTGGACACATTACTATTTATAATTTTGCATTATTTTTTATGTCCACGTGGACAAATATATATGTTTAAAATATGGTATTAAATAGTCTAGGGAGGTAATAGGTCCTCATGAAAGTTTAGTATCGCAATAATAAATTTGACCAAAATTAGGATATTTTTCAGACCATTATCCCAAGTAAAAATAAATGTAGGAGGATAAAAGAAGCACCGGCATTAGAAAGGGAGCAGGCAGACAGCCAGCTAGACAGCCAGCTGTGGGTAGGGGTGTTCATGGTTCGGTTTGGATCGGTTATTAGTTAAAATCAAAACCAAACCAATTTAAATTTCTAAAACCAAACCAAATCAAATAAAAAAAATAACCGTCGGTTAGGTTCGGTTTGGTTAGGTTTTTATCGAGTTTTTTCGGTTCGAAAGTAATAAGTTTGTTGAGGACATATGCATCTCGGTACACACAAACACTTAGTACGTGAATAATTCACAAATAAGCTATTACGAACAAAGTGATTCATTCAATGTACCAAGTTTCAGAAACTAAAAAAACTCATTGTCATTAACATAAAGTTGGTTCAATATTCTGGAGATCTCAACATCTTATCAATAGACTTTTCAATAAAATTACACCTTAAAATATTGAGAAATTACTTCTAAAAAAAATAATATTTCATAGTCAAAACTAATCAATTACCATCTTCTTTAACTTGAGCTTTAAATTATTCAATGTTGCGTTAGAAAAATTTATAAAGAACATAGAAA
>JAJOOO010015408.1:0-38696 GCA_029582685.1 Solanum piurae | reverse complement strand
TCTTGGCCTTGAATTGTCTTCTTTGCTCCACCTATCAAAAATTTATCTTGACTCAGGCATAATTTTGCATATTTAAACAGTGTGGACTTAATCTCTTCAACCAAGAGTGCCTCAACACAGGTGAGAACTCGTAACTACTTAGAAATGTCAAGTCTCACAAAGCTACTTACTAACATATGACATCAATTACCATAGGAAACCCCTCCAGTAGTAACAAAGCAAGGCTGCCAATACTCACTTACTTTTCTACTTAAGGCATCTACCAATATGTTAGCCTTTCCCTGATGGTAAAGGATCATCGTGTCATAATCTTTGGGTAGCTCCAACCACCTTGGCATTCTTATTTTCAAGTCCTTGTGGTTTAATATATGCCCTAGGATGCCGTACTGTATGAAACTCTCACAAAATACTCTATAGAGATAATGCCTACAAATCTTAAAAGCAAATGCTAGTACTTTCAACTATAGGTCATGACTAGGGCAGTTCTTCTCATGGGTTTTTAATTGTCTCATAGCATATGTAATAACATTACCATTCTACATTAAGACAAAACCAAGGTATTGTCTGAATTATCACAATACATAGTAAAGCCTTCACTTCCATAGGCATGTTCAAGATAAGAGCTAAAGTCAACAAAATCTTGAGGTTATGAAAGATCGCCTCCCACTCACAATTATGAGGTCGGCTATCAAAGCAGGTAGGGAAGTAGAGGTTCATAAATGTGACCTTATCTAAGTAACAAACACATATGTAAAGGAAAGAGAAAAAAACAACTATTGTTGATGCTTTGTAGCTATAGATGTAGTGGTTATGTGTAGTAGTTTTTAAATTTTAATTTTTAGGATTATTATTTCCCTCAGTGATAAGCTATGTTAAGTTAGTTGAGTGTTTGTAGAAGAATAACTTTTCCTGATAACATATTTCTAAGTGATGTGGCCAGAAATAACGACACCTTTGATTCTTTTAACAAAGAAATTTTGTAAGTATTAAGCATATTTTGAGTTAGATGATTTGTTTTTGTGACCTCATAGGTTTCTATGAAGGAGACCTCTCCTTTAACCAGTTTTATACACTCCATATTTATATTTTGTCTTATCATTACTAAGAGTGGCTAAATTTTTTACTGGATTGTTGAAATAAATGATGAACATTTGTAAGATACCTAAAACTTCAATACACTATTAATAGGTTGTTGGTGGATAGTTTTTTATTTTTGCCGAACAAACTGTATTATACAAATTGCCAAGACTTTCTTCCAAATTACAAGTGTTGTAACTAAAAGATAAAAAAGAAAACAGACTGAAGCCTCAATAAGAGGTTAAGTCTGTCCATTCCAACTCCTTTTTCATCTATTCATCAACTATGTCTAGTATTTCGTTTATCCATATCATATCTATATTAGTGTGTTTCTTTGTTGCACTATACATGTATCTTACTTTCATTCCTATTGGAATTTATGGCATATCACCTATGGTCTTGGTATTCTGTAGCACCATATTGCTTAGTTTCTAGCCTTCCATGTGTGATATGTTACTGCTACAAGCATATGTCACATAAGTGCTCTATTGATTTTCCCTCTAGTGGTGGTGGTGGTGATGATCGATTGTCAATTTGCCATATTTTTAGGTATATTATTAAAGGCTGCATATGGTAGTCAAGCCACCGGTATTATTTGACATGGAAAAGTGAATTAAAGTTGGACAAATTAATTATCAAGAACTCAAGACCTTATCCCTTATTTTATAAATTCATGTAGAAATATGATGGATTTACTTGGCTAGATATGACCTGAAATATCTATTACTTCAGAATATTTGAATATATGGTTGAAGAAAATATTTGTTGTTTCAGAGGTACACTAAAGTTTTAAATTTAATAAACTATGGGATATAAAAGGGGACCGATCACATGAGAACCTAAGAGTCCAGTTACGTGAAAAGGACAACTGTAAAAAATTGCAACCACTACCACTAATGGAGTGGTTGGTGCGCGTCTGCAGAGGAGCGATTCTCTCAGCCAATGGCATCGCCTTAAGGTTTTTTTCCCATACTGTAATAGTCTCTTGACAAATGTCATAGGCTTAGTTTTGCATTCCATAAAAATCACACAACAAAAGTCATTTCGTCAAGAAATATTTCTCATACGCAATATTTCTCATGTGCTTATTCATTGTTAGATCTATTCCTCAGTTATAAAAGAATTAGATCATTTCAAGTCTTTATTCATTATTCTAAGTTATAGCTAGAGTTAGCTATGTCTGGGTCTTGATTTCTCTAACGACTGAGTAGTTGGTGTAGTGGGTAATACATGTATTACTCTACTTTACATAACAAAGTTGTTATGCAGAAGGGGAAGGTATTAAGAGTATTATTGCTAGATTGTAAGAGTTTGTAATTTGACTATTAGCTTTTTGAAGTTAATGGAGTTATGCTGAAATCCTATGAGACAGGTCGTAGTTTTCTCCTCTCTTGAGAAAGGGGTTTTTCACGTACTCTTGGGTTCTTATTTTAAGCTTTTACTTTACGCACTATTTTATTGAGTAAAGGGGTATAGTCCATTGACTAGTAGTGAACACATATATTTCATCAATTGGTAGCTTAGACTCTCCATACGGTTAACATCAAGAGAGGATCCAAAGTAAGAAATGGTTGTTCTTTGAATTTTGTAGGACAATGTGATTCTTCAACTTGTTTGCTCTTTTTTGCCTGGTAGTGTCCTTGCCTTGCTCCTTAGCCTACATACCTGCAAATCAATACTTTAACATCAGTTTATAGAATAAAACAGGCATTTGAGGACACTAAAACTATCAAAACAAAGCCTTAAAATGAGTCCAAATCTAGGACTCATCAACACTCCCAACTTAAAACTTTTTTTTGTCCTCAAGTTAAACTCAAGATCAATTGGTTCAACAAGGATGTCTACAAACAGTGTTGCTTAAGACTCAACATGAATGCACATAAAAGGTTCAAACTACACATACAATGCTCAATTGTGCACTGAAAGATTCAAATTGTGACTCACCATTATCAAGTGTACTCAAGCTCACAATACTTGTTTCGAATGCAAGTTCAAGCTCAACAAAGATACTCAAATGCCCTCACAACAAAGATGATTCCACATTTGCACGAAATTCCTCAAAAAAATTAAGGTCCCGAAATCACATACAACTCTCACACTCTAAAAGATGAACACATGCATGACTCCACCCATAGGCTTGCCCTTATTTTTTTTATCAACATTCGTTTCAGCTTACTAAAGACCACAAAGGTCTTTTTAAGGCTTGTAATGGGGGTGAGTGTAAAGGTATGGTTATTTAGGCTTAGTGACTTCTACCTTCATGAAGCATTATGGCCTGAAAATCACTTTTTCTCATTCTCTTTCACATTCAAACATGTTCATAATTCACCCCATTATTCAACTAAACATGAATCACCGGATACCCCAATTCTCTTACTATTCTCACACACTTTATTTCACAACTTTTGCTCTTTTTTGGTCTTTTTCTTTTCTTTTATTTTTTTTTACATGGAGGGGTTCCATCTTTTTCAAAACAATCGATCAAAGGGGAGTTATGGACTCTATTTATGATTAATAATGCTTATATGATGTTTATGTGGGAAACTTTACTTATGATTATGATATTGTCTCTTATGCTTATAGTTAATGTTTCATGAAGTATCTCTTATGATTATGGATTATGTCATATGTTGACTAACCCTTATGCTATGGTCTTATGATGTTATGCTAGCTATCATATTTAGTAGTTTTTTACTAATGTATACTCTTTCCTACATTCTCATCAAATGTAGGGTTTCGCGATTTTGAGTTCCATTCTTGAAGATATGTTTCTAGAAGTGCAAGGAGTTGAAGACTTGATGAGTTCTCATAGCATCGAGGATAAATCCACTATTTCCTTTATATCATTTATTTTCATGTTTTGAGACTATTGTATGGGATCTGACCCAAGAGTATTCAAAGTTGTATTAAATGGTTTGAGACAAGTGTAGTAAGACTTCTGCTTTTCTTTTATAAAGACTTTGATTGTATGAAAAATGTTTTAAAATTCCACACTTTTTTATTATCTTATGTTATGATATGCTAAGGCTGGTATGAGACCCCTTCGGGGCCAAGTATGCCATGTTACATCTAGGGTGTACCCATGGGTCGTGACGTTCATATTCATAATATCAGCATAAAGCATGGGTTCATATGAAATCATTTCTAAAACATGTAATCAAATAAAATCATCCATAATAAGATCAAATTTTAACAATTGAATCATAATAAATAGAACCAATGAAGAATAAGATGAAACCCTAGAAAATTGGGTTGAAATCATAAAGGAAATTGAATTTATTTTGGGATCCAATGGATGAAAGGAATCCATTGGTTAATTTCCCATATACCTTGGTGATCAAATCCCTAAAGAGTGAAGAAGAAACATTGAAGCTTGAAACCCTAGTCTTCTTCCTTGGGAGCATTTGAGAGAGGATTAGAGAACAAGACCTTGAGAGAACTTCAAACTTTGAGTGAATGAGAGGAAATGAGTTATTTGAAAATAAAAACAATTATAGGTCCTTAGAATATGCTAGAAACGACATAGTTTAGGAATTAATAGGATAGGTAATCACCCAATTAACCTTGAGCCAAAATTGCCAAACAAACCCTTTAGATTGACTTACGGTCTGTAAGAACTTATAGAGGTGGCGAGTTTATTTCAATAATATCCAGTTCCATTTGTGAGGAAAATTGAATACACAGAGAGCACACATCACCTTATATACTAGAGCAGAATGGTGTAGCCGAATGAAAGAACTGCACAACTGTCGAGATGGGTAAAAGCATTCTAGAAGATAGAGGTGTACTAAAGTGTTTTTGGGCTAAAGTTGTTGTCACTGTTGTCTATTTGCTGAGTATTTATCCAACTAGGGAAATGTTTAATCAAACACCATATGAAGCTTGGAGACGTAACAAGCTCAAGTTAAGTTACTTTCTTTTGTTTGGTTGTATAGTTTATGCCTTAATATATTCACAAGCTCAACGTAAGATTGATGAAAATGTGAAAAATGTATTTTCGTCGAATATATCACACAATCCAACGCTCATAGCTATATAATCCAGTGAGTGGCAAAATTACAGTCAATAGAAATGTTGGGTTTAATGAAGATGCAAGTTGGACCTTTAGTTCCGCATATGAAAGTTCAAGCATTCAATTGTTGCCTTCTGACGATATTCTTTATCAAGAGTATGTAGCACCTCTTTTTTTGGCAGGTCCATCGGCTACCTCATCAATTGCACCAACAACTTCTCCAATATTGGAAAAACCATCCAGTGAACAAACTCCATTAAGAAGATCAACAAGAAATAGGAAAGAAAATCCTAGATATGCTAATAGTACATTTTGTACTTTTGGTTTACTTGTTTCAGATCCTACTTTCTTTGAAGATGCTAAAAAAGAGAATAAATGGTTCACGACAATAGAAGAGGAGCCAATGGCTATTCAAAAGAATCAGACATGGGACTTGGTAAATTTAACAGAAGGAAAGAAAGCTATTGGGTTCAAATGAGTGTTTAGAACCAAGAATCATGCAGATGGCGGCATTCAAAAACAAAAGGAAAGGTTCGTCGCAAAGGGTTATTCCCAACAACAAGGTATTGACTCCGACGACACTTTTTCTCCTATTTCCCTCGTTGAACCTATGAGAACATTCTTAGCCTTGGCTGCTAACTTGAATTGATCAGTGAACCAATTTTATGTTAACTATAACTTTTTAAATGAGTGATTTGGAAGTAAGTATATGTCTCACAACCTGAAGGTTTTGTAGTTAATGGAAAAGAAGATAAGGTTTACAAGTTAAAAAGGCATTGAATGGCTTAAAATAAGCGTCGTGGGCATCGTACTTTAAAGTTGATTCTTATTTCTAGGAGAGTGGATTACAAAGGATCAACAATGAGCCTACTATTTGTATAAAAAGAGGAGATAAAAATGATTTTTTAGTTGTACGTCTTTATGTTGATGATGTGATATATCTGGGTTTGAGTAAGCGTACCATCACTGAATTTAAAGACTGTATTATGAAGAACTTTGAAATGTCTAATTTGGGTATACTGCATTTTTTTCTTGGTCTTGAGGTGAAACATGGAGTTGATAGCATATTTCTTTCATAAAGAAAATGTGAACAAATCTTTTGAAAAAGTTCAATATGGTAAATTGCAATGTTGCTGCTACGATGAGAAGTAATGTCGTGATGATGGTTTTGAAATGCAAATGCGACTTATTTTAAAAGTATAGTTGGTGGTTTGAACTACTTGTCTAATACAAGACCACACATTTCTTTCTCTGTTGACATCATATCGAGATTTCTGCACAATCCAAGTAAGCTTCACCTTGGAGTTGCAAAGAGACAACTGGGATATCTGGCAGGTACAACAGATCATGGAATTTCGTATTCTAAGGTAACAAATTTCCATTAACTGTCTTTACAGGTAGTGACTACGCAGGCATCATTGATGATAAAATGAGCAGATCAGTTTTCTTGTATAATCTTGAATCTGGAGCAGTTTCATAGAGTTCAAAGAAGTAGGAAGTGGTAGCATTATAAACTTTAGAGGCTGGATATATTGCAGAAACTCTGCAGCTTATAAAGAAGTTTTGTTAAAAAGACTTGTCGTTGATTTTAATTAGAAACCAGTTGGTGCAATTGAGATATTTGGTGACAATAGATCTATTGTTGCGATGACGAAGAATCCAACATTCCACAGTAGAACAAAGCACGTATATATTCTTTATAAATTTAATCGACGTCTTGTTCCTACAAGAGAATTTACTTTGAAGTCATTTGATACAAATGAGCAAGTAGCATACATCTTCATGAAGTCACTTCCGCAAGCAAAGCACGAGTTCTTCAAAGGTCAACTTGGAGTCTACAGTTTTAAATCAAAGGAAGTATTGAAAAGTGATTCAAAAGATACTTGACCAAGTATTTAGGAGTTTGTTAGTTAGTTTCCTTTATCTTAGCAAGTTTAGATATTGTTACAGATTAGTAGCTAATTAGGAATTAGAGGGTTAGTGGACCTAGATTTTAGTATTTTTAGTTTTGGTAAGCCTATTTATAGCAGGTCTTGTTGCTTTCATGATAAATCATATCTGAAGAAGTTTCCAGTAACTTTGAATATATTTAGCTCTCTTTCTGTTCATTTTTACTTTTGACTATCTTTTTCTTTCCAATGGAGAACACTCAATTAAAGATGTGTACTATGTGTAGGTTGAAGTACAATCTACTAAGTGTTTCAAAGATTTGTGATGAAGATAGTGAAGCCAAGTTCTTATTAAATAAGTATGTGGTTACGATCTTGATATCTCTGGATATGATTTTGATGGAAAAGAGATGCAAGAATATGTATATTGTTGATCTGCACACTACTCGTAGTGATAATCTCATGTGTCTCAGTGCTCAAAGTGAAAATGTTGACTTCTGGCACAGAAGACTTGACGAAGTAAGGCTTCTCTTTTGAACAAATTTGTGTCGAATAGCCTTGTCTGTTGATTGCCAAAGATTAAATTTGTAGATCGAAAAGTATGTGATACATGTGTCAAATAAAAGAAAACAAGATATTCTTTCAAGAAAAAGAAGCAAGTGAACACCAATGGGCCTCATGAATAACTCCAAATGTGTCACGCCCCGAGGCTGCCCTCTTGGTGTAACACGGGACCTAGGATCACGCCAGTCATGCCTTTATACCCCTGGCAAGGTATATTGGGTCCTCTAGATGGGGTGTATACATCAGACTCCATGTTTAGCTCGCGTGGTTTTAGGTCGGTTAATAGTAGCTCTCACAGTTAGTCTCTTAGTGCATTTGACCAGGTTTTCCATATATAATTCATAAATCAATTCAGCATGTTATTTTTATGATTAGTATTTGGTCATTGCATTAAGCTTAGCTTTTCAGTTATATTTCAATATTTTCATCTTTACTCAGTTTATTACATTGCTTAGTTATGCTTGTTCAACTTATATATATTTGTTCATTTTAGTATCTATATCATGAATGCTCAGTATATTACATTTACTGACGCATACTCTGCTACATCATTTCATGATGTAGGTTCAGGTACTTAGCATCCAGATCACGCTTATATCGATTCGCGTCCCACATTCAGCAGTTTCAGTGGTGAGTCCTCATATTCCGAGGATAATAGACATGCTTTCATTTTATTCTTTACTTTCAGTTTTCAGTTTTGTTATAGTTAGCTAGGGGCATGTCCCAACAACTGAACTCACTTAGAGGCTTTTCAAACATAGTAGTAGATTCAACTTGATTTGTTAAGTGATTGTGTTAGTTATCACTAAACTCTTAGTATGTTTTATATATTCAGACTATTTGGATTTTGTTCCCCATTTTCAGATATCCACTACTTTTACCTTCCGCATAGTTCATGTTGTTCTTAGTTATTTTTTGTATGCTTATGCTATCCCAAACACAGGGTTATCTTGTGGTCACTCGTGATCCTAGGTCTCGTGTTACGCCAAGGGGGTAGCCTCGGGGCGTGACAAACTTGGTATCAGAGCATTAGGTTCAAGAGTCCTAGGATGTCTGAAATCCACACTAAGTAGACCCTCTTTCATGGGTGTGAAATGCACCACATCTATGAGATTGAGGCTACGAAGTGTCTTAAGAAAAACTTCACTTTCTTTGTAATTCTTATCGTGCATGGGTATGATCCAACTTCTCCTTTTTAATTCGTCGTTATGCATTTCAGATCATGCCTCTTCATAGAGATAACACACGGAATGCTAACGCAGTTCCTTCAGTCCCCAAGCATGAGGTTACGAATGTAGAATTTTAGAATGCGATCCAGCTCTTGGCTCAGAGTGGCGAATCATAATAATCAGCAGGTCCCAGTTCCTGCAAACACTAATGGCGGATCAGATGTAGCTAGGGTTCGAGACTTCGTTTGGATGAATCCACCTGAGTTTATAGGGTCGAAGGTTGGTAAGGACCCACATATCTTTATTGATGAGGTTAAGAAGATTCTTGGAGTAATGCAAGTGACTGGAACTGAGAGTTTTGAGTAAGCATCCTATCAACTTAAGGATGTGGCTCATATCTGGTTCACTTAGTAGAAAGAAAACAGGGGTGCAGATGCAGCTCCTGTGACTTGGGATTGTTTTACTGGAGCTTTTCTGGACAGGTTCTTCCCAAGGGAATTGAGAGAAGCTAATGCACAACAGTTTATGAACTTGAAGTAGGGGTCAATGTTAGTCCAAGAGTACGTGCTAAAGTTCACTCAGCTCTGCAAGTACGCTCCACACATGGTTACTGATACAAGGGTACATATGAGTAAGTTCGTATTTGGGGTATCCGATATGGTGAAGACCGAGTGCAGGAATGCTATGCTGTTAGGGGACATGGATATCTCCAAACTCACAAATTATGCTCAACAGGTTAAGGGAGATAAGCTTAGGGAAATGGCTAAGGACAACCAGAAGGCTAGAACAGGGAATTATGAGTACTATCAGTAAAAGTCGAGTGGTGGGAATCGCTCATAGTTTCAACAGAGGTCTACAGCCCCACCATCTTCATCAGCTAGTGCTCCATCCCCCAAGTTTTGATAGGATTAGAAAGGTAGGGCACCAGGTTCTAAGTCACAGAGGATTGCTTCAGGTAACAAGACCTTCCCAACTTGTCCAAAGTGTGGTAAGAACCATCTGAGCGAGTTTCTTGCAGGCAGGAAGAGTGTTTTGGGTGTGGTCATTCTGGCCACAGATTGAAGGATTGCCCTTCTTCCATGCAGGGGCAAGGAGGTAACAACAATATGGGACAATCTACAGCTCCAGCACCACCAGTAGGTCGCCTAACTCAGCAAGGTGCTTCATCTGGTACAAGTAGCGGTCAACACCAGAACAGGTTGTATGCTCTCCAGGCTCGCTAGGACCAAGAAGATTCTCCTTATGTGGTCACTGGTACATTATGAGTCTTTCATTTAAATGATTATTCATTGTTAGA
Organism: Solanum piurae; assembly: GCA_029582685.1. Classification (NCBI taxonomy): domain Eukaryota; kingdom Viridiplantae; phylum Streptophyta; class Magnoliopsida; order Solanales; family Solanaceae; genus Solanum; species Solanum piurae. The sequence goes on along the minus strand of JAJOOO010015408.1, from coordinate 28,688 downwards.
TCCAGGGGCTACACTATCTTTTGTATCTCCTTATATAGTAGTAAACTTTGGTGTCAATTCAAAAACTCTTTCTGAACCCTTCTTAGTCTCTACTCTAGTTGGTGAGCCAGTTATAGCTAGACGGGTATATAGAAATTGCCCTATCACAGTCTCTCAAAAAGTCACCTTAGAAGATCTTGTAGATTTAGAAATGTAGATCTCGATATTATTCTAGGCATGGATTGGTTACAATATGTTATACCTCAGTCAATTGTAGAACTAGAATCATTTGGTTTTAGTTTCCGAACGAGCCAGTTTTAGAATGGAAGGGCAATAGCTCACTGCCTATGGGTCGATTCATCTCTTACCTTAAAGCTAGAAAAATGATTGCAAAAGGATATATCTATCATCTTGTTCAGTTTAAGGATTGAAACTCCAAAACTCCAAAACCCCAACTCTTGAATCAGTCCCTGTGGTAAATGAGTTTCCAGAAGTGTTTCCAGAAGATCTTCTCGGAGTTCCTCCCGAAAGGGAAATCGACTTCGGAATAGATCTCCTTCCAGATACATAGCCCATTTGACTCCTCCTTACAGAATGGCTCCAGCCGAGCAAAAGGAATTGAAAGAGAAGTTGAAAGACCTTCTAGATAAGGGCTTCATCAGACCTAGTATCTCTCCATGGGGTGCTCAATTGTTGTTCATGAAAAAGAAAGATGGTTCTTTCAGAATGTGCATTGACTATCGTTAGTTGAACAAAGTCACCATCAAGAATAAGTATTCCATCCCCAGGATTGATGACTTGTTCAACCAACTTCGTGGTGCTAGTTGCTTCTCTAAGATAAATCTCATATCTGGTTATCATCAACACAGATTCAGAGATAGTGACATTCCAAAGACAGCCTTTAGGACTTGGTATGGTCACTATGAATTTGTAGTTATGTCTTTTGGACTAACAAATTGTAATATCTGTAACTTAAAATACATTTGCGACTCGTAAACACCAATGCATAGATGTGATATCGGGGGAGGTATATCGATGAAAATGGTTAAGGATACCATGTAACCCTTATATTTAGTCATTTGAAGGGTTAAACAAAAGTTTTAGGCCAAAGAGATCATTAAAGAAAAGATTAAAGTTTAAAGGTTTATTGTGGAGGAATACTACAAATCATCTCATTTCTCATCTGACTTAGAATGAGCATATCTCCTAATATATAACGATTTAGAGGGTCTACTCAAGAACGTGTAAGGACTGGTTTCAAGTTATTTCTTCAAGTTTTTTTCATCTTCAATACACCAAAGCTTAAGGTAAGTTGGTTTCTTCAATAATCAAGTGTCTTCCTCTCCATAGACCAATAGATATACTACGCTAAATGTTTTTTGAAGGAAAAGTATTGTTCTTGGAGAATAAAGAAGGGCAGGGGATGCTTCGCTTTGATATATAGGTAGGAATCCTCTTCTATCTTCATAAATAGTATTCCAAGGATGCTTTAAGTATAATTTTTGGATAGGACTCACGGAACGGTGATAGGAAGCCGTGAGTCCATGTTTTACCCATTGTATTTGATGTTTTAATGAGGAGGGAGTTTGTAGAAGGTTGTGTTGGCTGTTGTTTTGACCAAATGAGGGGTCAATGGTGTTGTATTGGGGAAGTAAGATGGTTACATTAAAACAGAAGGCGAGCTATAGAGAACGCGACTATTATAGTTCTTGAAAGTTTGTCGCTCACCAAGTGTTTGATAAAATTCCCAAGTCGCTAAGAATATGTTGTATCAGGTTATATGAGCTCCTATTATTTTAATTTATGAAATTATTTCTCTACCAATTTAAACTATGAGCTTATAAATTAATTTGACATCATTAACAAGGAACCGATGGGATGGTGATCGGAGGCCATGAGTATTACTTTTATGTTAAGTGTGGATGATTAAGAGGGGCTGGTTCTTTATGGTTAAAGGATGAGGAGTAATACTGAACACGTAAATAAGTCATAAACCTACTTGGAAAGTAGAGAAAGAGAAGGGTGTGGTGATACACCACTCATCTATGGTAATTGTTGAGATTGTCGCTCGCGAACCATTATTGTATTTTTGGCATTGTTGTGACTCTTGATTAGATTCTTATACTATCCTTTTATGATTTTATGTTATAGGTAAAGTTTTCAACAAAGGAGTTTGATGACGTAAGATAGTAAGTCCCGGATTAAGGTATGTAAAGCTGAAACCTCTTTTGCCCTTAAGGCACGACCTAAACTCACATGTTCTTCCGATAAATGTCACTATAGATTCTATGATACTTGAAAGAAAGTTATCCTATTTTATAAACCCTCTCATGTTGAGTCCTAAACCTATAGAGTTATAGTAATCTTCAGGGAAGCAATATGTTTCACACAACTACATTTGTCTACAGTTGGAACTCTTAGAAGTTAGCGGTGTACATATTGCATAAATTTAAAGAAAGCAGCTAGCAAATCACTGTTCGTAAGTGCATAGGCCACAACATATATGATTCTCAAGATAAAGGATGTAATCACGAATTGTATCACGAGCTATGTGATTAATGAATTAATTATTATAAATAATTACAAGCAGTTGAGATTATAGACTACTCTGCAGCGTAGGGTGGGTATATTTAGGTCTACTACATGCGACGCTACTCTGTGCACAAAATTCAGATATAGTCAGTTGGAATTTCCCATCGTGGATTCACCTGACTGATACAGGCCTGCGAGCAGACCATACAGGAGCCCTGGGGGGCGTACCTTGATAGACCTCGTTACCAGACTATGAGATTTCACGCATGGTCATGACAGTGGGCTACAGATGCCATACAGGGTTCACTAATCATCGTCAATAGGCCATCAAGTGATTCCCTGATAGTTAGCTTTACAAAGAGCAAAGAAGCGATATAACGAAGTAAAGTTATCACTTAGGCAAATTATAGGGATTATACATATACATATATAAATGACTAAGCCATGAAACGTTTGATGAGGACCCTTGAGGTTGGTCACAATTCCAGTTACGAATTATGTCTCCTGTATACACATGCTCAGATTTGCCTGTTATGATATTTGATGTCTACTTGTTATTCGGTTTTCTTTACATACCAGTACATGTTTTGTATGTACTGACATCCCTATTATTTTGGCGTTTTATTTGTTTCACTACAGCCTCAAGTACTCAGGACAACAAGCATTTTTAGTAGACTAGAGACTTCCAGTTTAGCAGTTGGTAACCTCCACCTCCACCTAGAGCTATCAGATATTTAGAGCCTCTATTTTTCTACGTATGTACATATATCAGAATGGGTATGTTGGGGCCTTGTCCTGACTAGTTATCAGATTCTCAGAGGCATACTCTTTAGAGGCTTCGTAGACTTAGTCTGGTTTCCATTGTAAAGTAGCCCAACGGGCCCTTTTCTTATTTATGTTTTAGTATGTGTCTTCATATATGTTTTGTTGCTTATGAATCATCAGCTTTGGCATGAGATTACTAAGATAATTAGCAGGTGCTTGTGTATACCCTTGATGTCTGCCCATTTCTAGTTAGGGGTGTGACAAACTTCGTATCAGAGCACAAGGTTCAAGTGTCCCAGGGAGTCTATGAAGTCGTGTCTAGTAGGACCTTTCTTATAAATGTGTTGCGCGTCATATTTATAATTTAGGGACTACATGGGCATTAAGGAATGTGACCTTCTTTCATAATCTAGATCGTGCGATACAGCTAAGTCATAGAAAGTTAATTCTAAGTCAAACTCTTTTATCATTTGTGATTCAGATCATGTCTAGTACGGATAAGGATAAAGAAGGCTCGAGGTCCATTGCTAGTACTACTCAGGAGGCATCCATTTTAGAGAAGTCCCAACTAGTAGGTGATCAGACCAGTGGTCAGCAGAGCTTGCCATGTCTTATGCTTCCAGGTCCTCATATTCCCATGACAGAAAGAGCTACAAGAGTTCCTACACCTCCAGTAGTACCAACGGTAGTTCATTTACCGCATGTACTGCCACCAGGTACCTCATAGCAAGATCTTATAGGGGAAATATAGTTTCTCACTCAGTTGGTAGCTGCTCAGGTCCAAAGAAAAAATGCAGCAACACCTAGTACGGTCCAGGAAGAGGCAGCTGGATCCAGAGTACGTGATTTCCTCCATATGAATCCCCCCAGTATTCATAGGATCTAGGGTGACAGAGGAACCACAATGGTTTATAGATGAGATCAAAAAAATACTTAGGGTCATGCATATCTCTGAGATTGAGGCAGTTGAATTAGCCTCCTATAAGCTGAAAGATGTCACCATTGCTTGGTATGAGATGTGGGTGGACTCTAGGGGACAAAATTCTCCTCCAGCAGTTTGGAAGGAGTTCTCTAAGGCCTTTATGGAGAACTTTCTTCCACTAGAGCTTAGGGAAGCGAGGGCTGATGAATTTTTAAACTTACAACAGAATAACCTTAGCGTCAGGGAGTATTGAATGTGATTCACTCAGTTGGCTAGATTTGCTCCTGAGATGGTTAGCACCCAAAATGCAAGGATGCATCGCTTCATTGGTGGACTTGGGGATCATTTGATTGGATTTTGCACCATTGTTGCATTAAATCAAGATATGGATATTGCAAGACTTATGGAACATCCTCAGCAAACAGAAGACTGTATACAAAATCGTAGGGCTGAGAGAGATAGGGAACAAAATAAGAGGGCTAAGAGTGCTGGAATATTTCAGGGAATGCTAGAGCTTACTCCAGTAGAGGTCCTCCTAGACAGGCTCAATCACTAGACCGCTCAACCGCTAGTGCCCCTGCTCAGTCATCGAGACACAGGCAGGAGCAGACTCAGACCTCAATGGCACCTAATCCCCACTATCAGAGAGGTGCTAGTCGAGGACTACCGGCTCGACCTACTTGTAGGCACTGTGGCCGATCTCACTTGGGAGAGTGTCGATATAGATATACTACTTGCTATGGGTGTGGAGTTGAGGGTCATAAGATGCATGATTGTCCGAAGCTTCAAGTAGAGGGTAGAGGTGATAGGCCACAATATACTGGCTCTGCAGGATCATCCTCAGCATCAACACCTTCTTCATCACGTGGCCCTCAACCACCAGCAGGGAGAGGTACAGGCAGGGGTAGAGGGTCTGGTTCTGGAGCTGGCCCAAATCGGATATATGCACTAGCAGGTCGTCAGGATTCAGAGGCATCCCAGATGTGGTTACAGGTAACTTATCTATTTTATCTTATGATGTATATGCATTGATAGACCCAGGGGCTACCCTATCATATGTTACTCCATTTGCTGCTAAGAAATTTGGAGTAGAGCCAGAGTTAATACATGAGCCATTTGCAGTATCGACTCCGGTAGGAGACTATGTTATAGCTAGAAAGATCTATTACGGGTACCTAGTAACTATATGTGGCCGTGAAACATTGGCAAATTTGATAGAGCTAGAAATGGTTGATTTTGATGTCATTATGGGCATGGATTGGTTGTCGTTTTGTTGTGCAACAGTTGATTATCGAGCCAAAGTTGCTCGATTCCATTTCCCGGCCGAGCCAGTCCTAGAGTGGAAGGGTAATGCTATGATGCCTAAAGGAAGGTTTATTTCCTATATTAAGGCACAAAAGTTTATAGACAATGGGTATTTATATCACCTTGTCCATGTAAGAGACCTTCAAGATGAGAAACAGATGGCGACTCTTCACTCTGTGCTTGTTGTGAATGAATATCCAGATGTGTTTCCTGACGAATTCCTGGAGTACCTCCAATTAGAAAGATTGATTTTGGTATTGATGTAGATCCCGGTACCCAGCCTATATCCATTCCACCTTATAGAATGGTGCCATCAGAATTGAAAGAGCTAAAGGAGCAGCTGAAACATTTGATTGACAAAGGTTTCATTCGCCCTAAAATATCGCCTTGGGGTCCTCTTGTACTATATGTACACAAGAAGGATGGAACGATGTGAATGTGTATAGATTACAAATAGCTTAATAAAGTGACGATAATGAACAAATATCCCCTTCCAAGGATAGATGATCTATTTGATTAATTGCAAGGAGCTAAGTTCTTTTCAAAGATTGACTTGAGATCCAGATATCATCAGCTGAAGATTCGAGAAGCAGATATTCCAAAAACAGCCTTCCGAATGAGATATGGACACTTTGAGTTCCTTGTCATGTCATTTGGACTAACAAATACTCCAGCAGCCTTTATGGATATGATGAATAGGGTTTTCAAACCCTTTCTTGATATGTATGTGATTGTATTTATAGATGACATCTTGATATATTCACGTGATGCCAGAGAACATGCAAAACACTTGAGAGTTGTTCTACAAATACTCAGAGAGCACCAACTATATGCCAAGTTCTCGAAATGTGAATTCTAGATGAACTTTGTGGCTTTTCTTGGCCAAGTGGTCTCTAGTGAATGCATTAAAGTAGACACCCAAAAGATTGAGGTTGTAAAGAGTTGGCCTCGACCTACTACTCTGGCAGAGGTACGTAGTTTCTTGGGACTTGCTGGATATTACCGCATGTTTGTATTCTTCTCTATTTCTGCACAATTGACCAAGTTGACGCAAAAGGCAGTGAAGTTCCAGTGGTTCGATGCATGTGAGAAAAGCTTCCAAGATCTGAAATATAGATTGACTAAGGCTCCAGTATTGGTCTTACCAGAGGGTACAGAAGGGTATGTAGTTTATTATGATGCTTCAGGCATTGTCCTAGGGTGCATCTTAATGCAGCAAGGGAAGGTGATAACATACGCTTCTCAACAATTGAAGAAACACGAATAAAACTACCCCACTCATGATTTGGAGCTTGCTGCAGTGGTATTTGCGCTTAAGATTTGGCGACACTATTTGTATGGTGTACATGTTGATATTTTTACAGATCATAAGAGTCTCCAATATCTTTTCAATCAAAAATATTTGAATATCAGGCAGAAAAGGTGGCTAGAGTTGTTGAAGGACTATGATGTGAACATCCTCTACCACCCAGGTAAAGCTAACGTGGTAGCAGATGATCTTAGTCGACTATCTATGGGAAGTCTAGTACATTTACCATATGTACAACAATAAGTAGTACGAGATGTTTACAAATTAGCCAGCCTGGGAGCCTGACTTCTTGAAGTCGAAGATGGAGGCGTAGTCGTACAAAATACTACCGAATCATCATTAGTGGCATTGGTGAAGGAGAAACAGTATGACGATCCAATATTTCTATAGTGTCGAGAAGGGATTCGTGAGCACCGAATTACTACATTTAATTTAGCGGATGATGGCACCTTGAGATGCCAAGGCAGACTATGTGTTCCAAATATAGATGGGATAAGGCAGAAAATTATGGATGAAGCATATTGTTCCCGATACTCAATTCATCCAGGCTCCACAAAGATGTATCATGACCTTAAAGAGGTCTACTGGTGGAATGACATAAAAAGGAATATTCCGGAATACATGGCATAATGCTCCAATTGCCAACAAGTTAAAGCAGAACATCAGAGGCCCAGTGGCCTAGCTCAGACTATGGACATTCCAATATGGAAATAGGAGGCTTTTAATATGGATTTCATTACAGGTTTGCCTTTCTCTTTTAAGAGACATGATTCCATTTGGGTGATCATTGAACGGTTGACGAAATCAGCCCACTTCTTGCCAGTTAAATCTAGTAGCACAGTCGAAGAATATGCCAAGATATAAGTAAGGGAAGTTGTTAGTTTGCATGGGACTCCACTATCTATTATTTCAGATAGGGGTGCCCAATTTATGACACATTTCTGGAGATCATTCCAGAAGAGTTTGGGCACACAGGTGAACCTTAGCACTGTACTTCACCCGCAAACAGATGGCCAAGCCGAACGCACTATTTAAACACTCGAAGATATGTTGAGAGCATGTGTTTTAGACTTTAAAGGTAATTTGGATGATCATATGCCCTTGATAGAATTTGCCTACAATAATAGTTATCATTCAAGCATTGGCATGGCTCCATTTGAAGCCCTATATGGGAGTCGGTGCAGATCGCCTATTGGTTGTTTTGAAGTAGGTGAAACTCAAATATTAGGACCAGACCTTGTTCACCAAGATTGTTGAAAAAGTAATGTTGATAAAAGAGTGACTGAAAATGGCTCAGAGCCGACAAAAATCATATGCAGACGTACGCCATAGAGACATAGAGTTCCAGGTTGATGACTAGTTATTCTTGAAGGTATCCCCTATGAAGGGCGTTATAAGATTTGGGACGAAAGGTAAGTTGAGCCCCAGGTATGTTGGGCCATATAAAGTTATACTTAGAGTTGGCCAGGTAGTCTATGAGGTGGGTTTGCCTCGAGATTTAGCTACAGTACACTCGGTCTTCCATGTGTCGATGTTACGCAAATGCTTGGGAGATCCTACATAGGTTATTCCCATAGAAGGTATGGAATTCTCAGAACACTTATCTTATGAGGAAGTCCCAGTGGCAATATTGGACCGACAGGTCAGGAAGTTGAGGACAAAAGACATAGCATCAGTCAAGGTACTTTGGAGAAGTCAGAATATAGAAGAAGCCACATGGGAAGCAGAGGCTGAGATGAGGGCCAAGTATTTTAGTAGCCACACAAAGGTTCTTAAAGTCATAACTCCTCTCATTTGGGTAGCTGTTTTGCCTGTACTTTGTAGTACTGCTTTATTATATGTTATATGTTCAGGTACTTGATACAGACACCACATTTTCCTCAGAGTTGAAACATCCACAGTATAAGGTATATTATATTATTTAGTGTAGTTTCAATTTTTATTAGTGAAGTTTCAATTCGTATAAGGTCAAACAGAGCCAAGTGAATATATGTTGCATATTATTACATGGTGATGCTCTGTGAAGCATTGTGTGTGTGTTTTTTGAATGACAGGTTTTGGATAGGCCTATTTACAAAGGAAACTCTGCCAATTTATTTTTTAAAATTCATTGGAGGATGAATGATCCAAAGGGGGGGGATAATGTAATATCCCATAACTTAAAAATACATTTGCGACTTGTAAACACCAATGCATAGATGTGATATTGAGGGAGGTATATCTTTGAAAATGGTTAAGCATACCATGTAACCCTTATATTTAGTCATTTGAAGGGTTAAACAAAAGTTTTAGGCCAAAGAAATCATTAAAGAAAAGATTAAAGTTTAAAGGTTCATTGTGGAGGAATACTACAAATGATCGCATTTCTCATCTGACTTAAAATGAGCATATCTCCTAATATATAACGAGTTAGAGGGCCTACAACCTATCCAACTGAATGTATTTGAGTCTAGTTTCCAGCAAAACAAACCGCTCGTTAAAATGATATTGCAGTAAAAAGTTATGTTCATTCTACGACAGATGCGCGCACTGCCCAATCACTGCGAGACATGTGGCACTTTAGAGAAAGTCGGCCAAACTTGTTGTTTTTATATTAGAAGTTTGGGATATACTTTATCAGATACTCAAGAACGTGTAAGGACTGGTTTCAAGTTATTTCTTCAAGTTTTTCTCATCTTCAATCCACCAAAGCTTAAGGTAAGTTGGTTTCTTCAAGAATCAAGTGTCTTCCTCTCCATAGACCAATAGATATACTTAACTAAATGTTTTCTTGAAGGAAAAAGTATTGTTCTTGGAGAATAAAGAAGGGCAGGGGATGCTTCTCTTTGATATATAGGTATGAATCCTCTTCTATCTTGATAAATAGTATTCCAAGGATTCTTTAAGTATAACTTGTGGGTAGGACTCACGGGACGGTGATAGGAAGCCATAAGTCCATGTTTTACCCATTGTATTTGATGTTTTGGTGAGGAGGGAGTTTGTACAAGGTTGTATTGGCTGTTGTTTTGACCAAATGAGGGGCCAATGGTGTTGTATAGGGGAATTAAGTTGGTTACATTAAAATGGAAGGCGAGGTATAGAGAATGCGACTATTATAGTTCTTGGAAAGTTTGTCGCTCACCAAGTGTTTGATGAAATTCCTAAGTCGCTAAGAATATGTTGTAGCTGGTTATATGAGCTCCTATTATTTTAATTTATGGAATTATTTATCTACCAACTTAAACTATGATCTTATAAAGAAATTTGACATCGTTAACAAGGAACCGGTGGGATGGTGATTGGAGGCCATGAGTTTTACTTTTATGTTAAGTGTGGATGACTAAGGAGGGTTGGTTATTTATGGTTAAAGGATAAGGAGTAATACTGAACATGTAAATAAACCATAAGCCTACTTGGAAAGTAGAGAAAGAGAAGGGTGTGGTGATACACCACTCATCTATGGTAATTGTTGAGATTGTCGCTCGCGAACCATTATTTTGTTATTGGCATTGTTGTGACTCTTGATTAGATTCTTATACTATCCTTTTATGATTTTATGTTATAGATACAGTTTTCAGCAAAGGAGTTTGACGACGTAAGATAGTAAGTCCCGGGATTAAGGTATGTAAATCTAAAACCTCTTTTGCCCTTAAGGCACGACCTAAACTCACATGTTCTTCCGATAAATGTCACCATAGATTCTATAATACTTGAAATAAAGTTATCCTATTTTATAAACCCTCTCATGTTGAGTCCTAAACCTATAGAGTTATAGAAATCTTCAAGGAAGCAATATGTTTCACACAACTACATTTGTCTACAGTTGGAACTCTTAGAAGTTAGCGGTGTACATGTTGCATAAATTTCAAGAAAGCAGCTGGCCACAAACTGTTCGTAAGTGCATAGGTCATAAGATATATGATTCTCAAGCTAAAGGATGTAATCACGAATTGTATCATGAGATATGTGATTAATGAATTAATTATTATAAATAATTACAAGAAGTTGAGATTATAGACTACTCTGCAGCGTAGGGTGGGTATATTTAGGGCTACTACGTGTGGCACTACTCTGTGCATTTTAAGATATAGTCAGCTAGAATTTCCCGTCGTGGATTCATCTGACTGATACAGGCCTGCGGTCAGACCATACAGGTGCCCTGGGGGGCATACCTCGATAGACCTCATTACCAGACTATGAGATTTTACGCCTGGTCATGACAGTGGGCTACAGATGCCATACAGGGTTCATTAATCTCCGTCAGTAGGGCATCATGTGATTCCCTGAGAGTTTGCTTTACAAAGAGCAAAGAAGCGATATAATGAAGTAAAGATATCACTTAGGTAAATTATAGGGATTATATATATATATATATATATATGACTAAGCCATGAAACGTTTGATGAGAACCCTTGAGGTTGGTCACAATTCCAGTTACGGATTATGTCTCCTGCATACACATGCTCAGATTTGCCTATCATGATATTTGATGTCTACCTGTTATTCATTTTTCTTTACATACCACCATATGTTTTGTATGTACTGACGTCCCTATTATTTTGGCGTTTCATTTGTATCACTACAGGCTCAGGTACTCAGGACAACAAGAATTTTCAGTAGACTAGAGACTTCTAGTTTAGCAGTTGGTAACTCTACATGGAGCTATCAAATATTTATAGCCTACATTTTGCTACATATTTACATATATCAGAATTGGTATGTCGGGGCCCTATGCTGACTAGTTATTAGATTCTCAAAGGCATACTCTTTAGAGGCTTCGTAGACTTAGTCTTGTTTACGTTGCAAAGTAGCCCAACGGGCCCTTTTGTTATCTATGTTTTAGTATATGTCTTCATATAGGTTCCACTTCTTATGAATCATCAGCTTTGTCATGAGATTAGTAAGATAATTAGCAGGTGCTTGTGTATATCCTTGATGTCTACCCGTTTCTAGTTAGGGATGTGACACAAATTCTCCTGCAACTTTCATGGACTTAATGAATAGGGTGTTCAAATAGTATTTGGACTTGTTCGTTATCATATTTATCGATGATATCCTCATTTATTCTTGGAGTAAGGACGAGCATGTGACTCATTTGAGAGTTGTTCTACAAACTCTCAAAGATCGCCAGTTATTCGCTAAGTTTAGCAAATGTGAATTATGGTTACAGTCGGTCGCTTTCCTCAGTCATGTGGTATCTAGCGAAGTGATTCAAGTGGATTCTCAGAAAATTAAGGACGTGAAACACTGGACCAGACCCACATCTATAATAGATATCAAAAGTTTCTTTGGTTTGGTCGGTTATTATAGGAGATTTGTTGAAGGATTTTCATCCAAAGCTTCCCCATTGATTAAGTTGACTCTGAAGAAGGTAAAATTTCAGAGGTCAGATTAGTGTGAGAAAAGCTTCTTAGAACTGAAGACTAGGTTGACTACACCTCTGGTCTTGACTCTACCAGATGGTTATGTGATTTATTGTGATGCATCAAGGGTCGGCCTAGGTTTTGTGTTGATACAGTGTGGTTAGGTCATAACGTATGCTTCCAGACAACTTAAGTTTCATGAGAAGAACTACCTGACTCATGACCTCAAGCTTGTAGCCATAGTATTTTCCCTAAAGATTTGGAGACACTACTTGTATGGTGTTCATGTTGATATATTCACAGATCATAAGAGCCTCCAGTATGTTTTCACCCAGAAAGAGTTGAATCTTTGTCAGAGGAAATGGCTTGAATTCCTCAAAGACTATGACATGAATATGCTTTACCATCCTGGTAAAGCCAATGTAGTGGTTGATACTCTTAGCAGGCTGTCTACGAGTAGTGTAGCACATGTTGAGGAAGAAAGGAAAGAGGTAGCCAAAGATGTTCACCGGCATGCTCACTTAGGATTTTGCCTTACGGGCATATCAGATAGTGGGGTGAAAGTTTAGAATGGATCAAAATCTTCATTGGTAGCGGAGAATAATGAGAAACATGATAGTGATCCTATATTACTTTAGTTGAAAGGTGCAGTTCATTGGCAGAAAGTTGAGGTTTTCTCCCAAGGGGGAGATGGTGTACTTCGTTACTAGGGTAACTTATATGTTCTTAATGTGGGTTAGTTGAGGCAGCAGATCCTTACAGAAGCTCATAACTCTAGGTATTCCATTCACTCATGTGTCACTAAGATGTACCGTGACCTACGGGAAGTCTTTTGGTGGAACGACATGAAAAGAGACATAGTAGGTTTTGTGGCTAAGTGTTCTAACTGTCAACAGGTTAAGGTAGAACATCAGAAACCAGGAGGTATGACTCAGGTGATTAGCATTCCTCCATGGAAGTGGGAAGTGATAAATATGGATTTCATTACGGGATTATAATTTCACATATCAGGACACTTCATCAAATACTAACTGTCAACGATCGTTAGTTAGTAATATAACTCAACAAAGTGAGTTGGGGTCGAATCCCAAAGTGAGTGGTAGTATTTGAGAATCAATAGAAAATCATGAATGTGTTCAAGTCAATCATAGGTAAAAACATTTACGAATAAAAGCATTAATCAACGTGCCTACTTTCAACCCAACTTCTCAAATACAACCCCGCAACCCCAGAAAATAAAATCAAAGCATGCACTTATCAAATTTAGCTCAGACCCATTACACTCATTGCCCCGGGATACTCAGATTTCTCCTGATTTTGCCAAATTTGGCCATTTGATGACTTTTGCCCTTAAGAATGACGTCAACCACTCCATCATTGGGTAAAATACATCATTTGGCACAAATACGGGATACTTTAACTTCACCCGACTAGACCCAACAACATGCAAGCACAACCCCACAAATTTTAACCAATTTTAAGGCACAAAATCACAGGAATTCAATAATAAAGGCATTACAAGCAAGATTTTTGAATTACAACAAGCACACACATACACATTTAAGATCAGAAAGGCCCAGCACACTAAGACAAAATTCAATTGCCTAAGAGTACAAATTTCCAAAAACAAACTTGGGGTTTGGAAAACCAACCCTAAATGCCGATTAAAATAATTTGAAATGCTAGGCGGTAAAGTAATCCACTCCGAACACAAATTCGATGACTAAAACACTCTAAAATGCAAGAAATATAGAAAATACTATGTGGGTGTGAATATGGGAAGATTAAAAGTGAGGGAAGGTGAATGAGTTTGAAAGTTTAAACCTTTGGCCTTTAAAAACCGTCTAGTTCTCCCCGATTCGGCGACATTAGTTTTGCTCGCCGAGTGGGCACTTACCTCACCGAGTTTTACAGGACCTCCAATTAATGTGGGGGTCCAAACGGTGGACTCAATTGCGATCGCCGACCTGGTCGGCGACTCGCCAAGTTGCTACTAGGCTTGCCGAGTTTTACAGACTCCAATTAAAAATTGTTTTGAATCCAACGGAGGTCCAAGTTGGACTCGCCGACCTCCTGGATGATGCACCGATTTGACTTTTAGACCGCCAACCGGCAATTCTCAAACACTTTCCACACGTTGACCTGCACAATCAACACACCATTATTTCAAACTTAAAATGAAAGAAAATAAAACTTGGGTTGCCTCCCAAGCAGCACCTTAGCTAACGTCGTGGCACGACGCAAGTCCACACTTAAACCTCATTCTTGGGGTTGTCCATAGTATCACTAGGCAAACCCCCTTGTTGTCTTGGGTTCAAATGAAACGAGATATGACCCATTTGGGTCTCTAACTGCTTGATCGATACTGAATGGGAGGTAAAAGTCTGGCTAAGGGTCGACACGTCTTCTTTCATTTCTTTCAAAATCTTGTCCGACCCCTCAACTTTGTTGAGGATACAAGAAAGTATATCCTCAGACTGGCCACCTTCCGAATCCTTTGGCTTTTGGCGCTCATGGGGAGGTACATACCTATCTTTCTCCCCATCCTTCCAATTTTGATTTCGGTACCTCCATTCTCGATCACGATCCTTCCAACCTTCATCTCGGTACCAACCTTGGTTACCACCCTGCCTCGGGTAGTTTGAACGTTAACCACAACCTTGGTTGGCTAGGAAATTCACCTTTTCGCTGTATAAAGCCTCAAACTTTGCCTCATCAGTATTAGCACACCCGACACCCACGGCATTAATACTTCGATCACCAGCTCCCATGACATTTTTGGACAAAATGTCAAGTTGTGTCATGATCTTGGCCATGTTCTGGTCCTTCTCTTGGTCTTTCTCATTTTGCTCTTTGGTCAATTTGAATGTAAGAGGGGAGACCTGGTCTTCACGGGTGTACCAAGTCCAATTAATCGTGGTCATGCCATCCAAGAGCTGAGCTGCTATCACATAAGGTTGTTGCATCAAACCTCACGTAGAAAGTTGATCGGCAACACCTTATTTACCGAGTCAAGGCTCCGGTAAAAATACTGCAGCAACACGTTGTCAGGAAAGCCATGGGTTGGGCATTGGAGTACCATTTTATTGAATTGCTGCCAAGTTTCATGACTTAGCTCGCCCTCCAGACGCTTGAAGCTCTGAATGATGTCCCGAAGAGTCATCATCTTCGAAGGAGGGAAAAATCGCACATTAAATACGCTGACCAGCTCCTCCCACAAAGTGGTTCATTCACGTGGGAATTCAGCCATCCACTTACACGCTTCTCCCATCAAAGAGAATGGGAACAACCTCAACCGGACTGACTCTTAGGATATATTCTTGAAGGAGAACGATCTACAAACATCCCCGAAATTTCTAATATGCCCATGAGGATCCTCATGAGCCAAACCACTGAACAGCCCCTTCAATTGTAAGAGCTGCAACATAGTACTTGTGATATGGAACATCGCATTCCCTTCGGCCGGAGGCAAGCGAATGGCACCAATACCACCCATAAGATGGAGTCATTAGCATTAGTCTCATTGACATCATTGAGGTTTATGATGTCATCTTGATGGCCTACTTGGCTTCCATTGCTGCCGTTCACACTCATACTTCCTGTTTCAACACACAAACAAGAAAAACAAAAATAAAATAAAGTAAGTACAACTATGATTAAGAAGAACAAAATTCAACTTAACTAAAAATTCTCAAGTAACACCACTCCTCGGCAGCGGCGCCATTTTGATTTTACGTATAAGAAAACTTCATCCAATACTAAGTGCCAATGATCGTTAGTCAGTAATATAACCCAACTAAGTGATTTGGAGTCGAATCCCACAGGGAGTGGTAGTATTTAAGAATCAATAGAAAAGCATGAATGTGTTCAAGTCAATCATAGGTAAAATCATTTCTGAATAAAAGCATGATTCAAGTTTGGGGTGACACAAGTATCAAATAACAGGGGGTTTTGGTTTCAATTATCAACTACAACAGCAAATAACACGAAAAAAACAAGTATAAAGATGGGTTCTTGGGATGTGATTGGATTATGGGCTAAGGTAGACAAATGGGTGATTGCAATCAATAGTGAAAAGTTATAAATCAGTGAATAAGCTAGACTTTAGTGGGGATAAACTTTCTCACAAACAATTTACCCCGAATCAAATTGGTTTCTCTTGAACACCAATAAGCAGCAATTAAGAACAGCCTACACTTTAGTCCATTCACTCTCTTGAGCTGAACGTGTGGAAAAGGGTTTAGGATTCACTCTCTCGAGCTGAACCCATGACAACCCAATACCCGCAGACCATCAAATCAGTAATCTTGGTTTTAAAACTTCTCTCTCGAGCAAGCTAAAAACGTGAAGGTAGAGTTGCATTTGCAACTACAACCATTTAGATTAAGCCATAATTACTGAATGAAATCATTTTTAAACAATATTTACACTATCAATTAACAATACCCAATAGTTAAATCAACCCATAATCACATAATCACCACAAAGATTTGGGTTTTAGCTAGACATCATAAAAAGATAGAAATCGTTACCGAATTGTGTTTCCATCAAATGGGTACGATTAATTTTGTCTTTACAAAGGTCTAAGATGAAGAATCTTCAACTCCCACTTCCAATTTCTCAAAAATAGAAATCTTCAAATCTTTAAAGCTAAGGAAATATTGTCTCAAAACTCAGTTCTAAGCTCTCTAACTTGAAAACTGAACAATCATGAAATCTAGATAAAAATCTGATTAGAGACTTCCTACTAAACTAAGAATTTAAAAATGTATTTATAGTCACCAAAAATGTGCTGCGAAGGACTATTCGGTGCAATAAGTCGGGATCACTGATCCACTCGGCGATCTGCCCTTTGGTCAATTCCATCGCCTTTTTGCTTTGGCTTTCAGCAACTTCAAGCTCTGTAACTTTGGGCGATATAGCACTACATTGCGGAACCATTTGGCAACTCACTGACTGCTCATTTCTATCGCCAACTTGATTTTCTTCTTCAGGGCTTGGCACACTGGAACATTAGGTGAGACCATGGCCATTCGGTGAATCGCCCAATGGTTTAGGCGATCCTCATGCCTTCTTTTCTTCGTTCTTTTAGCTGCGTTGTTCCTTTTTTGCTCATTAGTGTCCATGCTTTGTTCCTCAATCCAAATACCTTAAAATCAATGATTTACATCAGTTATTGGCATAAAATATGCATTTGAGGACACTAAATCTACTAAAATAAAGCCCTAAATAAGTACAAATTGTGGAATCATCAGTTTACCTCGTACTCGCAGACAACATGACTCCATTTGGGTTGTAATAGATAGAGTCACTAAGCCCTCTCACTTTTTGGTTGTCAAGACTACAAATTCAGCGGAGGACTATGCCAAACTCTCCATCAATGAGATAGTCAGGTTGCATGGGGTTCCCTTGTTTATCATCTCAAATAGAGGTCCTCAATTTACCTCTCATTTTGGAAATCGTTTCATAAAGGTCTTGGTACTCAGGTAAATCTCAGTACAATATTTCATTCACAGATGGATGGTCAGGCAGAGCGTACCATTCAGACCTTAGAGGACATGATAAGAGCTTGTGTGATTGATTTCAATGGTATTTGGGATGATCACCTACCTCTCATAGAGTTCGCCTATAATAATAGTTTTCATTCCAATGTTCAGATGTCCCCGTATGAGGAACTATATGGGCGTAGATGCAGGCCTCCGATTTGTTGGTTTGAAGTAGGTTAAAGATCCTTGATTGGGCCAGATTAAGTTCATGAGGCTATGGAGAAAGTTTAGCTCATCAGAGATAGGTTAAGGACAGCCTAAAGTCGTCAGAAGACCTATGCAGATGTGAGGAGAAGGGACTTAGAGTTCAAAATCGATGATTGGGTTTTCCTAAAGGTGTCACCTATGAAGGGGGTGATGAGATTTGGAAAGAAAGAGAAGCTCAGTCCTAGATATGTCAGTCCTTATAGTATCTTGAAAAAGTTTTGTAATGCGGCATATGAGTTAGAGTCGCCAGAAGAACTAGCAGCGGTTCATCCAGTCTTTCACATTTCCTTGTTAAAGAAGTGTGTGGTGATCCGGCATCAATAGTTCCACTAGAGAGAGTGGTTATGAATGATAGTCTCATTTATGAAGAGCTGCCAGTTGAGATCCTTGACTATCAGGTTCGTAGGTTGAGAAATAAAGAAGTAGCTTCAGTGAAGGTTTTGTGGAGGAGTCAGTCTATAGATGGAGCTACTTGGGAAGCAGAAGCAGCCATGAAGGCCAAGTATCCTCACCGCTTCCCTTTCAATTCAGTTCATCTTGAGGTAATGGTTCCTCTCCAGTCTCTCAGTTTACTCTCGCAAAAATTCAGTCTCAATATCTTATTCCTTCAGTTATCCGTGCATTTTAGCATTTTAGCATATTTGCATGTTTAGGGAACTCATTTCGGTTAGATATCAGTTTATAGTACTTAGTGGTAGGGATTGCACCATTTTCCCTCTATACTCAGCTTATTTAGACTTCATTTGAGGATGAATGTTCCCAAGGAGGAGATAATGTAACACCTCGGATCTCAAAATGAAGAAAAATTATAGTTTTCAGAAAACTCGTATCAGTACCAACGGAACAACCCACAGACTGTAGGTAGGACCACGGACCATAGGTGGGGTTCCGTTGTTAAGGACCAAATCTTTATAGTCTCTGATCCCACCTACAGTCGACCAGTAAAGTCTGTGGTTGTACCTACGGACCGTAGGTTTGATCGTAGATGAGGGTCAGCAGCCTGTTAGAGGGAAATAAATATTGGGTCAACTTCAAACGGTCATATCTTTTAGCATAAAATAAATTAGGTGGCCACTAATGTATCAAATTAAAGATAATTGAATACTCTTTCCAACGCCACCAAGTTTGCTAAAATCCCATCTTGGAGTAACAAGTTATGCTCGATTCAGTAAAGCCTTGTCGGGCAAATAATGAACGACAAACCCAAACGATGACCGGTAGTCCAAATGACGGACCGTCGTTCCCTTCGTAGATGGGCTTCTTCAGATTTAAGTCAGGGTCATTTTTCTCCTTTCCCCTATGTGTTGGGCACTTAAACGACAACTTTTGATGCCTAAACTACATCGTTTTATGTAGTTTAAGAACTTAGTCAGACATACCCAGGACCTTTATTCACCAAAAATCATCCAAACTTAGAGAAAAAAGGAGAAGAAAGATGCGCCAGTTTCCAAAGAATAACCAAAAAGTTTGCTTCAAATTTCAGCCCTAAAATTGAAGGATTTCTCCATAGATTTTGTCACCTGGTATGTGAGATTTCACTAGTGGGTTCCTTTCATCCACTAGATCCCTAGAATTCAGTCAGCTCCTTGATTCTCCATATCTTGTTTAGACCTAGGGTTTCTAAAACTTTGGAGTTTTGTTGTTATTTAGTTGTTATAGTATCCCTAATCAAAATAACAGGTTTTATTAGAATGTTTGCTTAAATTTATGAAACTCAGAACCATAGGTTGTGTAGATTCTGCTAGTTCATGAATTACACTTGCTAGGTTAGTTAAACATATAATCATGCTTTAGATTTCGAATGTCACATTATCAGTATATAAATGTTGCATTCTCAGTTAGCATGTCATTATTTTGAGATATTCACTATTTTAGTCACATTTTAGTCATATACATATTCAGTTGGGAGTAGACTTAGCAACGAGTTGGACTAGGGTTCAGCGTACCCTCATAGTCCCAGAACTACGTGCCCCCATAGGATTCTAAGTCCCCTCTGTTGGGCATCAGATTTAGTGATCATGCCAGTCATGTCTTTATAC
Organism: Solanum piurae; assembly: GCA_029582685.1. Taxonomy (NCBI): domain Eukaryota; kingdom Viridiplantae; phylum Streptophyta; class Magnoliopsida; order Solanales; family Solanaceae; genus Solanum; species Solanum piurae. The sequence continues at coordinate 8,742 of JAJOOO010015408.1, read as the reverse complement.
CTATGGAAAGGTATATTGGGTCCTCTGGATGGTGCGTATACATCGGACTCCACCTTTAGCTCATATGGTTTTAGGTTGGTTAATAGTAGCTCCAGCAGTCAGTCTTTTAGTGAATTTGACTAGGTTTTCAGTATATAATTCATAAATCAGTTCAGCATGTTATTTTTATGATCAGTACTTGGTCATTGCAATAAGCTTAGGTTTTCAGTAATATTTCAGTAATTACATCTTTACTTAGGTTTTCATTGCTCAATTATGCTTGTTCAGCTTATGTATATTTGTTCAGCTTAGTATCTACATCATGCATGCTCAGTACATTCCAAGTACTGACGCATACTCTCCGCTACATCCTTTCATGATGTAGGTTCAAGGACTCAACATCCATATCACGCTTAGATCGATTCTCGGTCTGCATTCATCTGCTTCAGTGGTGAGTCCTCATATTCTGAGGACAATAGACATGCTTTCATTTTAGTCTTTACTTTTTGTTTTCAGTTTTGTTAGAGTTAGCTGGGGCCTATCCCAGCAACTCAACTCAGTTAAAGGCTTTTCAGACATAGTAGTAGATTCAGGTTGAGTTTTTAAGTGATTGTTTTAGTTATCACTAAAATCTTAGTATGTTTTATATATTCAGACTATTTGGGTTTTGTTCCCATTTTCAGATATCCACTACTTTTAACTTCCGCATAGTTCATGTTGTACTTAGTTATTTTTCAGTATGGTTATGATATGCCATACATAGGGTTAGCTTGAGGTCACTCATGATCCTAGGTCCCGTGTTCCACCTAGGGGGTAGCCTCGGGTGTGACAATATGGATCTTTGTGGTCATATAAAGATCGGATAAGGGATGGGAAGCAGTACATTTTTGTGATTGTGGATGATTTCTGAAGGTTCACCTAGACTATGTTTTTGTAGTCCAAGGATAAAACCTACAATGTACTAATGATATTTTCCAAGATGACCTAGAAGATGAACTATAAGATTGCAGAGATTATGTTAGATCATGGCACTGAGTTTGAATATACCAAAGTTGAAATTTTTTATGTTGAACATTGATTCCATCATAAATTTTATCTCCCAATACACCTTAGCAAAATAGTGTGGTTGAAACGAAGACAAGTACCTTAGTTGACATTGTTAGGATTACGTTGATAGATTTTACCTTCCAAATAATTTATGGGCTAAAACAGTCAATAATATATGTTATATTACCAATAGGTGTTTTATCAATGTCCATCCTAAGCAAAACTCATTATGAGTTATTGAACAATAAAAAGCCAAAATTGAGTTATATGAGGGCTTTTGGTTGTAAATGATTTGTTCTAAACAATGGAAAGGATGATCTTGGGAAGTTTTATCCTGCAAGCAATGAAGGAGTGTTTGTGGGATATCCATCCTCCAACAAGTCATACAAAGAATATAACAAAACAACATAATGCATTGAAGAAAGTGTCCATCTTATCTTTAATGAATCTGTAAGGATTAGAGATTTGAAGAACATATATGAATCTGAGATTGAAGAGTTGTTTCAGATTTAGAGGGAAATTCTAAATGAGAAAACTACTGAAAATGATTTCAGTTAAGAAGGAATTATTCCTGAAGAAGCTGATGAAAATAATAAACCAAATAAGGGACCTGGTCTTCCAGACAATTCTGAGCAAAATTATTCAGTTCAACCTGAGAATGTTGATTCTAGAAGTGAAGATGTATAAACATATCAATCATAGAATTTAATGAGATATTTAGGATGGAAGCACAAGGCATCCCATCCAGTAGACAATCCCATCTCTCCCTTGGATTCTGGAATGCACACTACATCCAAAACCAGAAATCTAGTTGCATTCTCAGCATTCATATCAGCTACTGAGCCCAAGTATATCAAGGTAGTCTTGAAGGGCAGTGATCGGATAAATTCCAATCAAGAAGAGTTGCATCAGTTTGAACAAAGAAAGGTATGACGCTTGATTCCTCGACCAGCTGATAGAACTTTATAGTGACCCGGTGGGTGTACCAAAAACAATACTTGATAAACATGGTGTAATTACAAGGAACAAATCCATACTACTAGTATAGGGGGTATAACCACAAGGATACATTGACTATGATGAGACATATGCCCCTTTAGCAAGGATGGAGGCCATTAAAATACTTATTGCATTTGCAGCCTTCATGGGTTTCAAATTGTACTAGATGGATGTGAAGAGTGATTTTTAAATAGGTATATGAAGGAGAAAGTCTATGTGAAGAAATCAATCAACTGAATCATGTTCTCAAATTAGGAATAGCTCTTTATCGTGTGAAACAGGCTCCTAGAGCATGGTATGAAAGTGTAACGACCCATAAAATGAATAAGTGAAACTAGAGCCTAACTTGTGTGTCTTTGAATTGTCATGAGGTTTAAGGGTGTTTAATGTTATTCCAGGATTTGGTTGAGGGCTTTAGGGGTCAAACGTCAAGGTAGGACTCCCCATGGACCATCCTAGGGGTCCTTGAGAAGGACCCTAAAGCCTAACCCCCAAGACCCCATGAAACCAACAAGCTGCCCAAGATTTGGTGACCTACGAAAGGGGACCACGCCCCGTAGGTCTCCGTAGGTCAAGGAACCCCAAAGCATGTTGCGGTCATGAATCACGAGATGACAGCATGAGGCATCAACCCATCCACGGTCCGTGGATGGGGAACAGTCGATTCCACCTGTGTTGTTGGTTTGATTCGGCCAAGTTGAGGGGTGGTTTGGTAATTAGCTAATTAATTTAGTTAAGTTGTGCGACGGTTATTTTAAGTTATTTATGGTATTTTAAGAGTATTAAAAGTGTTAAACTCTATATTTCATTTCATTACTTCAAAACCCAAAATCAAAACCTCCCCTCCCCTCCTAAAGTCTCTCTCTAGAAACCTCCATTGGAGGTGAAGACTTCAAGCACTAAAGGTCAAATTTTCAAGGTTATCAAATGATTTTCATGGGGAATCAATAGCAAGGTATGGTAGTCTTGATCCTTGTCTAACTTTTCATTCAGGGAGCCAATTCAAAGGTGATTTCAAAGTATGAAAAATCTAGAGTTTTACTCAATCTCATCGGTTCTTTCATCAAACATTTTCAAAAAGTTTCTAATGACAAATTATGATTGTATTAGGGTTTAATTGATGATTTATGATGAAAATACTCTATGAACCCATGAATTCTCTCAATTCCTAAATTGTGCCTTTATGAATTGGGTTTGTTGATCAGGAATGAATGTTGATGGATTATGCCTAAATTGATTTGGATTGTTGAATTGTATCACTATTCATGCCTAATTGAAGTAATGAAAGGTTTGTTGGTGACTTGCGATCATGGCCTTGAAAGGGAAAGTTATGACCTAATTATATGTTGAAGTAGAATTGTGCTTAAGCTATTGATCCACTTGAAAGGTGGAGGTGTTTACTTACTATATATATAATATATTCCTTGTATCTCTATATATATGAAGGATTTATGTATAATTATGATGTGAAGTATGTGTGTGTGATCTAAATGAATGAATGATCATCATGTTTAGAATGTAGTATATGGTGATTGAAAGTATATCCTCAATTAACCTTATGAATGATGATGGTTATGTGAGAGGTTATTCTCACATGTTCACACACACTAATGAATGAACAATGAATGAAGTTTTATGATAATGTTAATGAAGATGAGTCTATTGAAAGGCTATTCTCAATTGTACTCTAATGAATGATAATGACTTATTATGAAAGGACTTTATCATAATAAGGGGATTATTAGGTGAAAGTCTATTCTCATATTTGAATATATGAGCTTTCCAATGAATAAATGTTGGGTTTGAGATGGATTCCCTCATGTGAGTTGAGGTGGGGTATCTAGTAGCAATCTCTTATCCCATAATAATGAATGGACTTAATGAATGTCAAGTACTCCGTAAAGAATAATGCTAAGCACCGAGTGGATAGTGATATGAGATGGAAGCTCTCACCTGAGTTGAGGCGGTGTTTCTAGTAGAAATATCTTGAGATGGATGCCCTCACGTGAGTTGAGGCAGGGTATCTAGTAGTAATCTCCCTATCCCATAACTATGTGCCCAATAGGTCTAGCTAGTGGATCCACTTAAGCTAAAAACAATGGTCCTACCTTAGGTAAGTAGGAATCCCTTATCCGGTGAGGGTGACACCGGGATTCCATGAATTGCTCACATGGTCTATGTCGGTTAAGGCTTACCCCCACAAAGAATATTAATGAACTATGGCTTCTTAAGAATGCACTACTTGGTGTGGGTGGTGGTATGGGACGCCATCTATGCATTGCACAAGTAGGCTTTGAGAGGAGTCATGGTGTGTTCCTTTATAATGTTAAATGAAATGAATGGTCTTTTATGATGATGCTAATGACGAATGTTGATCTATTGTCTAATGAATGAACGTGCTCTTAATGTAATGAAGTTAATGAAGAATGTGACTTATGTTTAAATGAGATGATGCATGCTATACTTGAATTGTATTATGAGTTACTTCCTTGTTATGACTTGTTGAGTATGAATGTACCTTATCTATGGTGACTTCAAAGGAGTTCTTAGTGTAAGTAGTAGTATGGGATTATACTTGCACATTGCACAAGTATGACTTAGAGTTGTCTTAGATGTTGGTCTTAATGTGATGATATTACTTATGTAATGTTTATGTCTATTATATGCTTTATTGTGTAAAGGTGGAAATGATGAATGGTAAGTTCACTTTTGGTGACCTTAAGGTCGTACCTTAGTGTGGGTGGTGGTATCGGACGCTACCCATACATTGCACAAGGTATAGCTTAAGGGTTGCTTGAGGTAAAGGCTTAAGGTGAAGGTAATAATGGTCTATGTATTGATTATGTTCAAATGTGAAAATATGACTTGAATGTTGGTTGTGACCTATATTATGCCTCTTTAATCAATGTTCATGAAGTTTTATCAAAATGGCATAAAAGCTTGACTTTCAAATAAATGTTCGTTTTAAGCATGGTTTTTGCATGGCTTCCATACATAGTACATCTATTGTGCTAACCCATATTTCTTCTTTTTTCCAAAGTGTAGGGTTATGTGATTGGATGTGTTGAACTTGGAAGATAGGTTTCTAAGGAGCATGGAGTTGAAGATTTGGTGAGTCCTCATAGTTTCGAGGACGAACCCAATCCTTTCCTTAATTTATTTTAGTTTATGTTTAAAGCTTTTGTATGGGCTAAGTCCCAATGTTGTATTCCAAGAGTATTTAGATGGATTGAGACAAAGTTAGAAAGTCTTCTGCTTGCTTTTATGAAAGATGTTTTCTATTGTAAAGAAAGTTTTAAATTCCCCTTTATTTTCCATTGTTCTTATGCTCAAGAATGCTATGAGGCTTGTATGAGACCCCTTCGGGGTCGAATACGCCGTGTCGCTTCCGGGATGTAGACTCGGGTCGTGAGAGAAAGGATTTCCAGGTTTATTCTTGACAATGGATTCAAAAGAATAATAATTTACAACACTTTCTTCTTAAAGTCATGATGAAAGGATTTGTTCATTATTCAAGTGTATGTCGATGACATTATTTTTGAAGCAACATCTGAATCCTTGTGTGAGGAGTTTTGCTACAGTCATGTAGAGTGAATTTGAGATGAGAATGATGGAAGAGTTAATTTTCCTCTTGGGGTTATAGATCAAACAAACCCTGAATGGTACCTCCATATGTCAAGAAAAACATATAAAGGAGTTGTTGAAAAAGTTTCACATGATAGATGCCAAACTAATTGATACTCCTATGGGAATCATCCAAAAGCTAGATGCAGGTGGACCTAGTCCAAATGTGATTGAGACTATGTATAAATGAATTATTGGCTCACTAGTATATCTTACTTCCAACAAACATGACAATGTGTTTAGTGTTGGAATGTGTGCAAGATTCTAAGCTTGTCCAAAGGAATCACATTTTAAAGCTGCCAATAGGATCCTAAGGTAACATAAGAAAATAGGGGCATGGTACTACTCTATCCATATGAATACTCTTTTGATTTCGTGTGTTATGTTGATCCTGATTATGCATGGTAACAAGTTGATAGAAAGAGCACCCTAGGAATGGCTCATTTTCTTTGTTCATCTCTTATTTCCTGGGGTACGAAAAAACAAAATTTTGTTGCTTTTTCAATAGATAAGGTAGAGTATGTAGCAGCTGCATCTTGTTATGAACAACTCATGTGGATTAAATAACAACTTAAAGATTTTGGACTGGTTACCCACATTATCCCTCTCTATAGTGATAATGTCAGTTTTCTCAATATGGTTAAGAATCCTATTCAGCATAAAAGAACTATGAATATTTATGTGAAGTGTCATTTTCAAGAGGGTAATATCAAAAGTGTAACATTTGCATGCAATTATGCAAGACTAAAAATCAAATTGTTGATATTTTCACCAAGGCTCTTAGTAGGGTCCAGTTCAAGAAAAAAATTATTGAAATTGGGGATGTTGAAAACTAACTGAATTGAGCATGCAGTCTGAAGCAATCAACCTCCTCCTTAACTATTCTTAGGGAGTAGGTATGTTTGTTATTAGTGATGAATGTTTTGGTAAATTCAATCTTATAAATTTTTTAGGTATAAAAATATGGTGGACGTGCTGAAGAAAAGGAAGACCAAGATACATTTGGGTAAATTGCATTCAAAATGTAGAGAAGAACTTGGTCCTAGCTCAAAGGTGGCATTCTTAACATAACATTCATATTACTTGTGAGAACCGTTGTAATTGACACGTGTTAGTCTTCTAGATTATAATTGATGTCCCACTGTTTAAATATTAAAAGACTCTTTCTTTCGTGTTACATGATGCAGATTTTCATCTCCTTTTATATTTCACCTTCCCTTCAATCTCTCAAAATTTACATTTGCTTCCAAAAGTAGAAAAGCAAAACACTCATCTTTATTATCTCTAAACGAATCTACCATGCCTTAACCAATACTCCCAACTTAAAAAATGTTATAAATTGTGAATGAAATTGATTCATCTTTATATGTGTCTCCTCAATAAAATCTCTCTCCTTCAACTCCCAGTCTAATCAATCCTCCGATTGAAGAAATATAAAACCTTGATACTGAAATTATGTCAACTCCCATTTCAACCATTTCTCTTGTTCAAGAGGCAAAAACTTCTGACACTGAGGTTATTGCAATACCCTCTGTTGAAACTATCCCTCAAACTCCATAAAAAAATTACTCCTAAGTCCTCTTCTACCCTCGACTAGAACCCTTCTCAAGACTCCTCAACTAATGCGTTAACCCATTTTGAAGTGTAGTCAGTGAGAAATGTCCCAGAAATTGATCCATCTTAGGAAAATATGTCCTTGTGTCAATTTGGTCCTATCTCCTCCACTATGTCAAAACAGAACTTCCATGGAGATCTACCGGAGGAAAAAATATAGGATCTAGTATTCTTGAAACCTGTGAATAGTTGGTAGTGCCTTTCCTTACTGAGATGAAGGAGGATGTCAGAACTTCATTTGTAGAAAAAGTAGTCAAATCACCTGAAACCAATGTTGTGGAGCCTGAACCAAAGTTTGACCAGACCCCTAGTACAGGTCTACCTATTGATCCTGCATAAGATGATGATGATAAAGATAATCATCCTTTGTCATGGGGAATAAGGAGAAAATAGTAGTTATTTTGTACAAGGGAAAATAAAATGTAATAGAAGAAAAGTTTGTGAAACCAAAGCCTTATCCTACTAGGGGATCTCAGAGGAAATTAATGAGCAATTCTATGACAAGAATCAAGGCTAGAACATGAGAAAATAGAAGAAGAAGTCGGTATGTGATTGGTGAAGATCATATCCCCTACGTTAATGTAATTGACAAAAAAGAGGGCAATGAAACGAAGTCTTAGGAAATTATTGCGGTAGTTGAGAAGAGGATGAAAGATGCTCTAAAGGCAAAGCCCACCCAGACTGCAAGAATCGGGAAGGCATTAGCAAAAATAGTGGAAGAACCTTAGAAGAAAAGGAAGGAAGAACTTGTGAAGAAAAGGAAGTAAAAGAAGGCGAAGAGAAAAAGAGAGGAGTCTATTGAACCAAGTTCTGAGTCTGAGATGGGACCTGCATTAAATAGAAAAAGAGAAAAGTTGATTAGAATAGACCAAAGAAAAATGGGTTAGTATTTTCAAAACACAAAAGGTACTCAATGGGAGGGTCTTCGACCTTGAGATCAGAACCAAACATGAGGGTCCTGGTTGATGATGATGAACTGCAGAGCTAGATACACATGTTTCAGGGGCATGTGAATGTGTTGTACGAACAAGAAGTGAGAAAGTTCTACTACAACGTGGAGTTTACCAAGGATGGTAGTCTGAACACCCAAGTGAATGGAATTATTCCTCACTTGAATAAGGACATTTTGGGAGAGATTCTTAAAGTGTCAGGAAAGGAATCAAGACAGTTGCAAAAGGATCTCCTTCAAAGGATATGTTTAGGAAATTGGAAAACTTCCAATTCTCAGTTGCGTGGGTATTCCCAAAAAATTTCTCAAAGGAAAATATGATCTTTATTTCAAATTTATCAATATGGTACTTTTGCCTTAGGACTAGAAAGTGAATTGTTGCATTTGTTGTTGATCTATTCCTCAAGGTATCTCTTAGCAAGGTCATAGTTATCAATCTTCCTACTATTATGTTGGAGCATATGCACAAGATTATCACTGCTATGGATGGCAAACATTGAATGCGGTATGGCTATCTACTGACAAGGGTA
>JAJOOO010015407.1:0-27990 GCA_029582685.1 Solanum piurae | reverse complement strand
CTAAAGGTTTTGAATTTCTTTCAACAGACTTATAAGGATGTTTAACAAACTTACTTTCCACACAAATTTCACATTTCGATTTATCGCATTTGAAATCAGGCAATACTTCTAAAGTAACCAATTTTCGCAAGGCTTTGTAATTTACATGTCCCAAACGGGCATGCCATAAATCATTTGACTCCAATAAGTAAACAAAAGAAGAATTCTTATTAATACTGTCAACAACCATTACATTCAGTTTGAAGAGGCCCTCAGTGAGGTAGCCCTTTCCTAAGAACATCTCATTCTTACTTATTACAACTTTGTCACTAACTAGGACACACTTAAACCCGTTCTTAACGAGCAGTGCAACAGAAACTAAATTCTTCCTAATAGTAGGAACATGCAGAACGTTGTTCAAAACCAACACCTTGCCGGATGTCATTTTCAACATTACTTTCCCAGATCCTGCATTCCTTGTTGTTGATGTGTTTTTCATGAACAAATCTTCATCAAACTTAGCAGGAGTGTATGTTGCAAAGGCTTCTTTCGCAGAGCAAATATGTCGAGTGGCACCTGAGTCGAGAAACTACTCCTTGGGATTTCCAACTAAGTTGCACTCCGAGATCATTGCACAAAGGTCATCTGCATCTTCCATCTCTTCCACAATGTTTGCTTGACTTTTGCCTTTGTCTTTGTCTTTGTCCTTTCTTGGAGCACGACAGTCAGAAAACTTGTGACCAGCCTTACCACAGTTGTAACAGTTGCCCTTGAATTTCTTCTTGGCCTGTTCTGACTTCTGTCCGTTGGACTTCTTTCTCTTCTTGCCTTTAGTAGGAGCTTCTTTAACAATATTAACTCCAATTTTTGTCGAACTCTTACGAGACTTCTTTTCGGTGGTCTTGTTATCTTCCTCAATATTGAGTCGAATCACAAGATCTTCAAGCTTCATTTCCTTACGTTTGTGCTTTAGATAATTCTTGAAGTCGTTCCACGAAGGAGGTAACTTCTCGATCATTGCAGCCACTTGAAAATCTTCATTTACTACCATATCTTCAGCAATCAGATCATGGAAAATAAGTTGAAGTTCCTGCACTTGTGATCCAACAATTTTACTATCTACCATTTTATAGTCTAAAAACTTTGCGACCACAAATTTTTTCAAGCATGCATCTTCTGTCTTATATTTCTTCTCAAGTGCATCCCACAATTCTTTCAAAGTTGTCATTGCACTATAGACATTATATAAGTCATCTTCTAAAGCACTCAGAATGTAGCCCTTACATAGGAAGTCTGCATGTTTCCATGCTTCAATAATCATGAATTTTTCTCTATCTGGCAATTCAGCAGCAGGCACTGGAGTTTCTTCATTGGTAAATTTCTGCAAACCAAGAGTGGTAAGCCAGAAAAATACCCGTTGCTGCCATCCTTTGAAATTCACGCCAGAAAATTTTCTCAGTTTCTCTACTGGTGGTACAACAGTTCGGGGTGGTGCAGCAACAACCACTGTAACATCGTTGTTTGCCATTTCTGATAAACAAAAATCGATACAGACTTAGTAAGCAATAACTTAAAATTGAAGACTTAAAGGAGTATAAAACCACGAAGGTTTTTGTCTCCACCAGAAACACAGATTAAAAATAAAATAATAATTTCCTTCAGATTGTTGCCAATCTGTGTTTAAAACAGAATTACTTATTCCAATAAACTTTGCAGAAACACGAAGTAACTAGAGTTTTAATGAACCAGTAAGAATAATAGAACAAACATTAATTCAGAACAACTAAAATCTGTAAAACATATAAGAATCTGGAAATAGACAGAACGGAAAATGATCAAGCCTACTGAATGCACAGTGTCCCCTTAAGAAAATTATTCTCCTTTAGTATCCGAGGTTTGATTTGGAATATGTCCTCCCAGGATAGAATGATCTCAATCACCAGCGTATTGATACCCAAAACTCTGGTGGGAGCGAACCACTCAACAGCAGTACAGTACACGAAGAAACTTTGTGAAAAAGAAGAAGAAGAAATCAGAAAAATTCGTAAGAAAAAAATCTGAAGAATTAATTTATTTATAGGCAAGAGGAACTGGTTCCTAAAGGTTGCAACCCTTTCAAAATCCACGCGACCATTCATGAAAGTTTGCAACCTTTCAAACGGTCATGGTTGTTCTTGAAAGTTGCAACCTTTCAGAACAGTCACTTCCAATGGCGAAAAATTCAAATAAAACGGGAAAGAATTTAAATAAAATGGGTCGCGCACGGATCCGAGTCGGGTCGGTCAATTAACAGAATAATCAAAATGTTTCGGTTAATTAACTAATTAATTGAAACGTTTTGGCCATTTAATTTAATTCAATTAATTAAATAAATAATTAACTAAATAATTTAAAACAAACTTTGTCCAAAAAATAATCTCTCGATCATTTTCCAAAGCCAAAGCCAAAGCCGAAGCCGAAGCCGAGCCGAGCCGAGCGAGCGACGACGACGCGAAGGGGGTCCCTCTTTCCAACCCTTTTAACAATTAATAGGAGTGTTTCTATATTTAAACTCTTCTATTTTTCTTTCCACCACCGATGAGGGAGAAATACCTTTTCACTAAAGTATAAGAGGACTTTTCAAGTTCCCAACTTTCCAAGTTCCTATCTTTTCATCTTCCCTCCATTTCCATTAACTCTTGCTACATACCCAACATAAATTAGGAAGTGGTTGGAGAGTTCATTCTTTATTTTACTCTCACATAGAGAATAGAGAGTAAAATAGATGTGAGTTGGAGATGATCTTAAGCATAGCAAACAAATTGCATTGTGCTCCCTCTGTTTACTTTTTTTTTTTTATATCATATTTGTATTTGACACTCATTAAGTAGGCGTTTGGACATGCGATTTTATATCCCGATATGAAATCAAAAGATGAAATCAGCGTTTGGACATGCGATTTCAAGATGATTTTATCTCATGATTTCATATCATGTTATGAAATTTCAAATTCTCCAAAAAAAAATATGATTTGAGAATTTCAAATACAAAAATCGACACATAAGTTTTATTTCATATGTAAATAAGATTTATAATCCATCTCATTACTTTTAAAACTATTTAAATCTCATATAACAATTATTCTCACCAATATAAAAGTTCATATTACTTCAAATCAATTCCTACTTTACCATTTATATTCGGCAAATTCATTATTTTTTATCAATTTTTTTACCAACCAATGTTCAATTTTGATTTTCTTATTCAATTAAAATTTGATCAATAAATATTATATTTTCTTTTAGAATAACTTTATGATAGTGTATTATGCTAAGTATTTTATAAAGTTTTGCATATTTGGTAAGATTGTATAAAGAATTGAGATAATTTTAATAGTTTTACAATTTATGGAGTTTTTATGTTTATGAGAAAAATGCAACATTCAAATTACATGTCCAAACAAAACTTCAAATCATAATTTCATACCGCATGAAAAATGGGCCCAAGAAACTGATACTCATTGATATGAGTATTTTGTCATATTATCGTTACTAATTGATGTTTAGTATTAGATCTTAAAATATGATTTGAGGAATAAATAATTAATGCTAAAATTAAAATAATTTAAAATAATTTATTTTTTAATAAAAATAAAAAATCATTTTTTAAACAGTGAATAAATAAAATAATCATAAAAAGTATTTAATTATCGAGTAAGTAAGTTGAGGTGAAAAATGACTAGCTTAGATGAGTGTCATGTGATAGTAATTATAAGTGCCAACACATTTTGGCGGAGTTCACAAAATTTAAAAAGTGACCGTTAAAGAATGATTCACTTTTTTCCACACTCTTCTCGTTCCTTGTTGACTAGCAAACAAAATCAAATACACACTCTTTCTTTATTATTTGTCATTTATAAATTTAAAAATAGAATTAATTATATTTTTTATTTTATCTTTAAAATATTTTTTTTGAAAGTATAAATATGATGAAGCTTTTTTTAAAAAATTCATTATCAATCTTGATTTTAATAAATAAATTAATATATGTGATTTTACTAAATTATTTATATTTAGCATGCTTTGAAAATCTAATAGAATTAATAGTATTCAACATGTTATAAAAAAATACACTCTATCCGTCTCTAATTACTTGTCTAATTTTTTTTTACTTGTCCCTTTTTACTTGTCCATTTTGACGAATCAAGAAAAGACACTTTTTTTTACTTAAACCTTCAATTAATTACTTTGAAAAATGTAGAACTTCTTGAAAATGTTAAATTTTTAATTCATGAACTTCATAATTAATATGAATAAAATGGTAAACTCATTATGTCAATCATTATTTTCTTAAAATGTGTGTCAATTCAAAAGTAGATAAGTAATTATGAATAGAGGGAGTAAGAATAAAATTAAAAAAATATAATTAATTTTTTCTTCATTTACTAAAATGAATAAATATACAAAAATAAATAAATATAGTTGGATAGAATAAAAGAAAATAGAATGAGTAGTAATTGATGAAAGTAGAGGGTTTAATTATTATGTAAAGTGGTATGTTTGAATTAAATAAAGAATAGTAGTAAGAGATAAGAAAAAGGGAGAATAGGGTGATAATTTGAATTTTAAAGGAACTGCTTTGAAAAGATACTGACAGCTCGTCTCCGTCCCAGTGTACTCTAGTGTTGAGCTTCTTCTTCCTCTCCATTCCCATTTCCCTTACTTTTCTACTACGGAAAAATCTCAATTCTCTCTCTAGTTTTCAATTGAAGAATGGCTGGATATGTTGGTGTATTGGTATCGGATCCATGGCTGCAAAATCAGTTTACTCAGGTTGAGCTTCGGAGTTTGAAATCTCACGTATGATTTCTCTAACTATTATCTTTCATTATCAAATTCTCTATGTTCGAAATCACTTCCGACTTCATTTTCATTTTCTGTGCAGTTCGACACAATGAAGAGAGAGAAGGGATGTTTGACGCTTGCCGACTTGCCTTCACAAATGGCGAAACTGAAACAAGTCGGAGAAAATCTTACAGAGCAAGAAAGAGAGTCGTTTATCAGAGATTCCTATAAATGTTTGGATGAAGACGTTGATTTCGAGATATTTCTTCGGGTATGCCGCCGCTCATGTTGGTGGAAACTTTAATTTTTTCTTTTCGTTTCAAAGTCTGAATTACTTGAAATAGCTGTTGGATCATCCGTCACCTGATTTGAAATCATTTTTTTAAGCCTATTTATTGTAGATTAAACCTATAAAATCACAAAGTTCATATCTCGTATTTGTATACAACTTTTTGTCCTTTATAATTGCGTTTAGGATAGAAGGTTTGGACTTGATTATAAGAATTTTGAGTATGCAGAACACAATCAATTTGGAAAACTAAAAGAAAAGAGTATTTTGAAAAAGAAAAGATAATAGATGCATACATTGATTAAATCTCTCTAATCTATGTCAATGTGATACTGATTTTGTTGTTTTATTTATTCAGTCCAATCCTCAGAAAGAAACTTGCGATTTTGATGCTAGTAGAAAATTAATTTCCATGCACAAATATGCATGTATCAGTTTAAAACAATACTACTTCCTTGTGAATATAAGTGTGAAAGTTTCTCTAAGTTTGTAACAACCAAGAAAGGAAAACTTTGGGTAAGCAAACTGACATCTTTTACATCTCTGCTTATTAGTTAAAGAGGTAGAAATATAGATTCACACAGACATTTAATTTGAAGTGTTCCACTTTGTTTCAGAACATAGTCATCAAGAATCAGTAGTGGATATATCTATAGAATGCAATAATTTGTTAACTTTGTGACAGGTCTATTTGACACTCCAAGCACATGCTGCAGCAAGAATGGGAAATAATGTCAAGAACTCATCAGCTTTCCTAAAGTCTCCAACTTCTACATTACTTCACACAATTAGTGAATCTGAGAAGGCATCATATGTTGCCCATATTAACAACTATCTTGTGGGAGATGAATTTTTGAAAAAATTCCTTCCTATTGATCCTTCTACAAACGATCTCTTTGAGATTTCCAAGGATGGAGTTCTTATATGGTCAGCATCAGTCTCGCTATTTCTTGTACACATGTCTCAAGAGCTTGTAAACCCATAGTCTGATTGTCAATTAAATTGCCCTTTGTTGCAGTAAGCTTATCAATGTGGCTGTGCCTGGAACAATTGATGAACGAGCAATAAATATGAAGAGAATGCTTAATCCATGGGAAAGGAATGAAAATCATACTTTGTGCCTAAACTCTGCAAAGGCTATTGGATGTACTGTGGTCAATATTGGGACACAAGACTTTATTGAAGGAAGGGTATGTGTCTCCTTATGATTTTCTGCTCATATATTTTGACTATGTTTCCTTTCGAGTCCCTTGGAAAGCATATTTCTCATCAGATGGAGTAGGATTCTTTATCTTGGGCTCTGAGCAGAGTTAGCGTGATATCAACTGCTAATTTCATGTTAGTCTAAATAGATTAATCTTTAGCATTATTCTAACAAAGCACTCAATAATTAGTTTGGCCTTTCCTTTCTCTTATCATTTGGTACGGCTGACAAGCTTAAATTTTTTGTTACATTGGAGAAGTTCATTCTGTTCTGGACTCTATTGTATTCGAAGGCATTCAATTACCCATGTCCTTTCCCTTGCTGCCTTTGCAGCATCTGGTTCTCTGGCCTGTGGCTGGATGATGATGACTTTGATCAAAGGCTTGAGAAAAAATCTTGTCAAGATGTTACTGAATTATGTGTTGCATGTTTACTGGTTTTTACTACGTAATATTTACTCCAACTCTTGACATGAAGAGTGTTTTTTCATGTGGTTTTATGAGTGACATTCTTTGATTACCTTGGCCTTTTGGAGTAACAATTATACTGCATTAACACTTTGTTGTGTGATTTTTCTCCAGAGGCATCTTGTTCTTGGAGTAATATCTCAAATTATTAAGGTGAGGGCTCTGAATGTATCCTTTATTGAATACTTAATGTGATTTTCAAATTTGAAGTTTTGGAGCAACTTTTTATACGACTAGATTACCTTACCAATAGCAGCCGTCATTAAGATACAAAATGGTGTTACCATATATTTTAAATCTTAAGACACAAAACTGTAGTCTTATATTTCCCAAGGAGATTGATTTTTTAATCACGCTATTTCAGATTCAACTATTGGCAGACCTCAATCTAAAGAAAACACCTCAATTGGTGGAGTTAGTTGATGATAGCAAGGTACAGTGGACGTTATCTCGTAAAATGATTTGTTCATGTGACTATCTTCCAAAAAATCTTGTGTTATATGATTCAGCTCAATTTTATTATCTCAGGATGTAGAAGAGTTGATGAACCTTCCTCCAGAAAAAATCTTGCTTAGATGGATGAATTTTCAATTGAAGAAAGCTGGATACAACAAAATTGTGACAAACTTCTCTTCTGACATAAAGGTAGATGGCAATGAATTGGACTTGTGTACCAATCGAGCATGAAAACAATTTTTCTTTTAGTTTATTCTATATATCTGCAGCTTTTATTTAATCCTTCCAAAGAAGATAGTTTTCCCTCAAATGGTGGTAGAGGCTCTATTGCTGGTGACTCTATTTTCTCTTCCCTATTTTTGGTCAACATGAACAATAGAGTAATGGTTCTAGACATATTTTAATAACTACTCCTTCCACCGCTTCAATTTATGTGGCGTAGTTTTACTGACATAAAGATTTATACAGAAAAAAGACTTTTGGAACTTGTGGTGTAGACATGCCATGAGAGTTCTGTGGCTTATAAAAGCATGATGCCGTGAAAGGTAAAATGGAAAGATTAAAGTTAAATTGTTTTCATGTAAGAAAGATGACTTTGGAACAGACTACAGTGCCGCATAAAATGTAATTGAGGGAGTAAACTTTATGGAATATCTTGGTCTATACATTGAAACTACCACCAGTAGAGTCTGTTTCAGTTTATTCATTTTTCTTCTCCCAATGCTCCAGGGTGATAAATAAGTCTGGCATAGAAATATGGTATATAATAATCAATTTGAGCAAACAACATATCCTTACTGCCCTGTGTCCTATGATAAGTGAGATAATCTGTACAAACTGTTAAGTTTTATGTAAAAGGTACTCAATTCAGACTTTCTTGTCCCATACTCAATAATAAATCAAAAGAGCTTTCAGTTTTAATCTCTTCTATGTGGTTTCTCATTTTGTAGACATAATGCTAATTCTTAAGTTATTTAATTGCTTACGTAGGATGGAGAAGCTTATGCTCGCCTCCTAAATGTTCTAGCCCCAGAGTACACCACTCCTTCCATGCTCACTGTAAGAGACCCTTCAGAAAGAGCAAAATTGGTTCTAGAACATGCAGATAGGATGGGCTGCAAAAGATACCTAACAGCAAAAGATATTGTGGAAGGTTCTCCAAATCTTAACCTTGCATTTGTGGCACATATCTTTCAGCATAGGTGAGAATAAATTAAATGTTTCTTTTCACTCTAATTGTGAGCTTACTAATTGTTAGCTGTGTTTTTCTTTTTGGCTTTTACACCTACCTAGAAGAAGACAGTTTTAGCTGGTTCTTCTAAGTTCTTGAAGAACTTTAGTTGCAAGCCACATTTTCTTGGATTCTACCTTGTTACTTCTAAAAGCTACAAGTTTTTATGCATTGCAGTGTCCTTCTAGCTTGCTTCTTGGATAATTACATATCACTAGCTCACAGTAGATGCCAGCAAAGAGATTTGAATAGAAAGAGTTGATTCTTGTACAGTTGTCAGTTGACCTGAAATTTATTATAGGTTTTGCCATAATCTAAAACACTTCTAAGGCCTACTGTAGTTGTCATTATTACCACTCGTCAGGTAGTTGTTCCGTAACACCACTAGTTCATTCACCAATTTTGCTGTATAAAGCTGATATGCTATAGTATTGGAGTTATGGTAAAACTTGTATTTACACTTTACTGGGGCTTGCATTCTGTAAACTTTCGTGTATTTGATTGTTTTGTTTCAATCTATAAACTGATCATAAATCTCTCATCTACAGGAATGGGCTTTCAACTGAAGCAAAGCAGGTATCGTTTGTTGAGACATCACCAGATGAAGCTCAGATGTCCAAGGAAGAAAGATCATTTCGCTTTTGGATTAATAGTCTTGGAAACTCATCATACATAGACAATGGTTTCGAAGATCTGAGAGATGGGTGAGTGTTTCCTTGATACCTAGTATAGAAATTTTCCCCATGGTAGTATAATAATACCCTGGAATTAGTTCAGTTTCTTTTTGATCCATTGCAAATAAAGAACTTCAATTCTGCTCTTATCTTATTTGGCTTTTACAGAAGTTCTTTCATTAACATTTTTGTGAAGAGCACTTTTCTGGCTATGTTTCATTCAGCGTGTATGTTTGCCTTTTGCAGATGGATGCTTTTGGAGACACTTGACAAGGTCTCCCCAGGAATTGTTAATTGGAAAATTGCCACTAAACCTCCAATTAAGATGCCTTTCAGAAAAGTAGAAAATTGCAACCAAGTAGTCAAGATTGGCAAACAATTGAAATTTTCCCTAGTAAATATTGCTGGAAATGACGTTGTTCAGGGGAACAAGAAGCTAATATTGGGTAAGCCTTCTGTTTTATTTCCCCACTGAATTAGAAATCAAAAGGTTCAAAATTGTTATGGACCAACCGCTTTATTTCTTTGTGTTTCAGCTTACTTGTGGCAGTTAATGAGATGTAACATGCTTCAGCTCTTAAAGAATTTGAGATTTCACTCCCATGGAAAGGAAATTACTGATGCCCACATTTTGGAGTGGGCTAACAGCAAAGTAAGAAACTCAGGAAGCCAGAGTCATATGACAAGTTTCAAGGTATCTTCTCTACAAATATTACTAAAATCCCAGTAGTTTTAAGGTATTGTTTCCTGTGATCTCAATATCCCAAAATCAGAAAAATGTAGTAGACAAACCTGTAACTATTTCCATAAATCATGAATTTGCTTAGAAGTCATTAAACATTGTCTCTTTCAACTACAATCAAGCTAGGTAAAGATCAGTTCCTCGTACAGGTAAAAAAGTTTATACTGGTCTAAGCATCATGTCAACAAGCTATGCAAGTGTTACTGCTTACCCATGGAATCAGGTGACTAAATATGGGAACCAAGCTTTGAAGAAACAAATAAAGTCCATAGTAAATTGTTTATTCATTTTCCTTGCGATATCAGCTTTTGATGAGTCCAGATGCTTTATTTGCATTACTGTTGGCCTGAGGCATATTTAGAAATTAGAATGTTGCAATAACATATTCTGCATCAGAGTAAATGTCCCATGTTGGGAATATATATATAGTTGTCGTTTGGTAGAGTGTATTAGCAAAAATAATGCATGCATTAATTATATGTATTAGTAATCCCTTGTTTTGTGCATTTTTTCATGCTATGCATACCTAATGCTTGCATTGGTTATACACTCTATTGTGTATTGAGGGGAGTGTATTACTAATACCATGGATTTCTAGGTATTAATAATGCAAAGGATTTAATACATGCATTAATATTGTTAAAGACCCAATTACCCCTCAAAAGTACTTTTACATCTTTTCCACCATAATTGCGAAGGATACTTTTGTAAATAAATATTTTTATACAATGCATACTGTTTTTAATACACCAAACCAAACAATGCATAAGAAATAATCTATGCATAACTAATACAAGTATAACTAATACATGCATTGCTAATGCTTGCATTACTAATACACTCTATTGGGTATTATTTTTATACACTCTATCAAACGACCGACAAGGCATGAGTTGAATAATGTGCTACAAGATGTCCAGTTCATATATTTAATTTTACTTCTATTTTACCCCTTGGTTTACTACGATGAAAAAGGTGTGGACTTTAATTTTATTTACAGGATAAGAGTTTGTCAACTGGAATCTTTTTCCTGGAACTACTAAGTTCGGTTCATCCTCGAACTGTTAACTGGAGTCTTGTAACAAAAGGGGAAACTGGTAATTTTCTTCCAGACTTGAACATGTTCTTGCTTCCAGTAATTCAAGTCAATATATTTGCTTAGTGGTGCACAACAGAAATTGGTTCTTGATATTTTCACGCAACGTATGTCTTTGCTCTTTTTGTTTTGGTTTTGCATCACGATAACAATTGATTATCAAATGTACAACAACAACAACATACCCAGTGGAATCCCACAAGTGGGGTTTGTGGAGGGTAAAGTATACGCAGGCCTTACCACTACCTCGTAGAGGTAGAGAGGCCGTTTCCAAAAGACCGTCGGCTCAAGTGTAGCAAATCCAAGTATAGAGAGTAAGAAAACAGTGAGAAAAATGGAAGCAGTGCAAATCCTGCAAGAAAGGGACAAGAACAACAAATAGTGTGACAATCAAAACTAACTAAACAACTGACTACAATACTACAACTAGTATGGCAACAAACACCTAAACCCTCGAAAAGCAAGACAACACTCCATTGCCTACTAACTTCTACCCTAATACGCGCTCTCCACACTCTACTATATAAGGTCATGTCCTCGGTAACCTAGAGTTGAGTCATATCTCGTCTAATCATTTTTCCCCAATACTTCTTCGGTCTACCTTTACCTCTCCTCTTATCCATTATAGCCAACCATTCACACCTCCTCACTAGGGCGTCTCCACATCTCCTCTTCACATGTTCAAACCATCTCAATCTCGCTTCCCTCATCTTGTCCACCACAGAGGCTACTCCCACCTTATCCCGAATATCCTCATTTCTAATCTTATCGCTCCTTATATGCCCACACATCCACCTCAACATCCTTATTTCCACGACATGCATCTTTTGAACATGGGAGTTCTTGATTGACCAACACTCCGCCCCATACAACAAAGTCGGTCTAACCACCACTTTATAAAACTTATCTTTAAGTTTTGATGGTACTTTTTTATCACATAAGACTTCGGACGCAAGCCTCCACTTCATCCACGCCGCCCCAATACGGTATGTGATATCCTTATCGAGGTACCTACTTTCCTGGATTATGGACCCCAGGTACTTGAAACTATCTTTCTTGGGGATAACCTGAGTGTCAAGCCTCACTTCCACACTCGCCTCTTACATTGAATCACCGAATTTGCACCCCAAATACTCTGTTTTGGTCCTGCTTAACTTGAACCCTTTAGTCTCTAAATATTATCTAATATAATTTGATATAAATGTTGAGGGATGCCCGACTGAATTATATGGTGATTTTTGAAATAATTACCAGATCTCCTTTCACTTTTGCTTAACACACACATATCATGTGTAGCTTTTTCCGAACAATAATTTCAGAAATATTTTAGTCAAATGACTGGAATACTTTTTTTTAAGTAACAGAGGTGCCGAGGTTTAAAAACATCACATTCCCATCAGCCCATCCTTTATGAACCGAACCCTAAGCACAACAGCTATATGTCATATATCATAACCTTTATGTCTGCTTTTGCCTAACTATACAATCTGTTTCGTGGCTCTAAAACAGACTAAACAGTAATAACTGAATCTTATCTTTCAATCAATTTCTTTGCATTCAGACAGCTGAATGTTGTTATAGTTTCCTTCCTCTTCTCCTACTGTGATGGAGCTAAGATCACACCTCTGAGAAACTTCGTCACCTGTACCTTTTGGTGGGAGTTTGCTTTCACAGTTCATGTAGTATGCTTGAGGATGACTCCCTGATTCATTTAAAATTTTGGATGATGCAGAGGAACAGAAGAAGATGAATGCAACCTACATAATCAGTATTGCCAGGAAGCTTGGATGTTCAATTTTTTTGCTGCCTGAAGATATAATTGAGGTAATTGTTCATTTTTATGCAGTTGTCTTTTGGTGCTTTCTTTTACTTCTGTTAATTGCCACTAAGACATTCTAATAATTGATGCATCCTTCCTGAACAGAGGTTTCATATCTAATAATGCCTGGATTATTTTACTTTTAAAAAAAATAATCCCCTCTTTTAGGTTTGGAAACCCATAGTAGCCAATGTATTGGGCAGAACTCACAAGTCTCTTCTAGTATGCTGCAAAACTAATATAATGGTGTGTTGAATCAGGTAAACCAAAAGATGATCCTTACGCTGACAGCAAGTATAATGTATTGGCACTTGAAACAACCGTCGGAGGACCAAAGTTTTGCATCTTCAGATAGTGATAGTAGCTCTGTGGACACAGCCTCTACCTCAACGTTGGACGATACAGCTTCCGAGTCTTCAGCGGATGATATCAGTAACAGATAACCGGCTGATTTTTCCAGATATATCATGTGCTTCTTCTATTGAAATTTCAAAAGATTCATAGATTGTTATCACTTTGTAGAAATTGAAAGCCTTTTTCCAGAAAACAAACACAAAATGTAGATATAGTAAGAAAGTTGTAATTGTATTGGCTATTAGAAGGCACTATAACGTGTGCCTCTGGTTGTATCATATCCATAGTGTCTCTTACGTTTTGTCATCGCCTCCCTATGAAAGTTTTGCTTAGAGTTTAGGATCGAACCAATCATTTGGAACGAGAGTAATAAAAAACAATGATTTCATTTTTTTAAATTGTAGGTAGTTATATTTATTTTAATTGATCTCTGATTAATTGTTTACGTAGTGGGGATCATTCTTCAAGATGTTTGAAGGAACATTTTATATATTAAGTTGATAATGGCTTCTTCTCAAGCCATGTTTATGTTCTAAGGACCCTTTGGTAGGAGGTATTAATCAAAATAGTCCATGGATTAAAATTTAGGCGAACAAAAACATTGTTTGGTTACTTAGTTATACGTCATACAAGGTTTTATTTTATCCCTAGAAAAGGGAGGGGATAACTAATCCAAGGCTTAACAATCCTTGGATAAGACCCCTAAATGACTAAACTATTCCCAAATCTTTTTTCCTATTTTTTTTTTGTAATTTAATGCTCTTTTTTATTTATATGAGAATATTTATAAATATTCTTTTAAATTCTCCAAATTCGTTTCATGTAATTTGATGATTTCACTTATTAATATTTTTTTCTCCATGTTTGATTTGTTATATTAGGTTAATTTTTTTAGTTTTATTTTTAAGATTGAGTTCGTCAATTGACCACTTGAACTATTTTTTTTTTAAAAATTAGCTTCGTGTATTTGAACAATTTAAGTAACCTTAAATCTATGTTAAGTTTAAGGTATATTTGACCAACAAAAAAAATTAAAATATACCATTCTATCAAGCATCTCTATGGTGACATCACACCTCAAAATTAATAATAATTTTAAAAATATATTTTAGTATTTAACTTGAAAAATTAAATGAAATATAAGATCTCATAATAACTTAAGGGTATAATAGGAATTTTTTTTTCTAGAATTTTAAACCAAGCATAAGATAAAATGAGAAACAATGAACTAAACACTTGATAAAAATTAATCCATGCATTACTAAACCCTGCATTATGCATCTTTGTACCAAACGACCCTTAACGTTCTGGTTATTCCTGGATTAGTGGTGGCAAATGAATGGGTTGGGACAAATTTGGGCGAGTTGAAAATGGGTCAGTATAAAATGGGTAATAATTCAATTCGCTCATATTTCATATGAATAATATTGGGTTGGGTAAAATACAAGTTTACACATATTTTCATGAGTAAATAGTAGGGACTCTATGTAATATTTAAAATTTATAAAATGATTTGGATTATATTAAAGGGAAAATTTCATATATTGCAAACAAATTTTATGAAATAATGGTTATTAGGTATAGTTTACATAATTACATTCCATGTGTATAGTTTAGTTTGTTATGGAATTATAAATATGTATAAAACATTTTTTTTTGTTTTAAATTTATACAATATTTTTTTTTTTAATGAATGGTAACATTAGCGCTAAATACGGTAACAGTAAATTCACATAATTCCATGATTTAAGATAAACGTTCACAATATAAAAAATTCCCAAAAAAAAGTTCTATAGCGATAGAAAGATGATACCAACTTGTTTCCTCAAACGACTGAAGAATCGGGTTAATCAATTTTTTTGTAATTTCTTAATTTTTGGTGTAATCTGTTTGTGTGTATGTGTGTATATATATATATATATATATATATATATATATGTTTGTGTAAGATTTGTATATTGTACCATGTTCATACTTTGTATTATATGTATTATTTGTATAATTTCCCTTAATTTTGTGTGTATATATATATATATATATATTATATTTGTATATGAGCATGTGTAAAAGGGTTTAAATTGAGTTTTTTTTATTAATGATTAAACTGTTTGTGAATTCTACAAAAAATGTCTTCTTTAGCTGTTTTGGTTATGCATTCTGGAAAATGGGACGATACAAATTGCTATGTTGATTATACTATAGAGGGTATAGTGATTAAGGAACAAGCATTGTTTCTTGAGTTTTATACAACAATTGCGACACATATTGGTGTTGACGTGAATACGAAGATATTGAAGATTGAGTATAAGGCTGAAGAAAGAAATAAACCAATGGTCATACACAATGACACGTGTGTTAGGGTGTACGCAATGTTTGAAAGAGCTAACAGTCATTTTAAAAAATGGTAGGGAATAAAACGACATAGTATTAGTCTGGACTTTAATGGTAGAATTGGAGACTTGATTTGAAAACTCTACCCCCCCTTCTCCTTCTCCTCCTCCTCCTCCTGCTCCTTCTGCTCCTTCTTCTCCTTCTTCTCCTTCTTCTCCTTCTTCTCCTTCTTCTTCTTCTTCTTCTTCTAGAGAAAGAGAAATATTTGAGAGGATGACTTGTTCTTATTTTGAAAATTTGAGAGCATGAATTGATTTGGACGACTTTGGGGTTAAAAATGTTTATATAGGGTTTCTAATAGGGAATAAAACGATATAGTATTAGTCTAGAATAATTAAAAAAAGACCGAACAACCCTCATAAAAATAACTACCGACTCCCGTCCACGACCCGACCTATGGTCTGTTGGTCAAACCACGGATCGTACTGGTTGGTCGTCAATGAGTTCATAAACCATGAATTTTTAACTCTCATCGACGGACCCATGTACGATCTGTGGGTCTACCTACGGGCCGTACCTGCCTAGTCATGGGTCTCAACTTTGACTCTGAAATTTCTCTAAGCCTGGGACTCACCTATGAAACCTACGTACGACTCATACATTGGACGACGGGCCGTCTGAGTGAACCGCTGGAGAAGTACTGGAACTTGACATTTTGGACTGGCTAACCATGGTCCCACCTACGGTCCGTGGTCTGACCTAAGGAGCGTTGGTGGCTCCGTCTGTACTAGCACCAGAGTTTTGGAAAAATTGAAATTTTTCGTCCTTTGAATTTGAGGTGTTAGAATATCTTCCCCTTGGGAACATTAGTTCTCAAATGAGATTTCAAGACATCCTAAGGAGGGTAGGAACTTAATCTAACAACCTAACATGAATGCTATTTCATAAATGCACATATCCAAGGAGGAAACATCAACTCTAAGCTAAAGCATGTTCAAAACATTATATCATGATGTCTCTATGCAACTCATACTCATATGCACATAAACATGTAGAAATCAATCAAGTAATTCATTTTTCTCAAAATTTTAAGCTTTTCATGAACATGCATAAATAAGGAAATCATGGGAATATCTAAGACACATTGCACCAAAAGAGTAAACCATGAGGAAATCAATATAATACCTCATGCTAGAGTAGGGACGGAGGGAAAAAGATGAGGATGCCGAGATATCATATCGGCCTCGGCCTCCCAAGTAGCACCCATAACTAACAGATTCCTCCATAGAACTTTTACGGAAGCAATTTCTTTGTTTCTCAACTTCTTAACTTACTAGTCTAAAATCTCAACCGGAACTTCCTCATAAGAAAGACTCTCCTGAACTCCCAAACCTTTGAAGGGAACTATAGATGTCGGATCTCCAACACATTTCTTCTACAAGGAGACAAGGAAAATTGGATGCACCAACGCCAAATGTTAGGAAAGACAAGTTCATAAGCAACCTTTCCAATACGCCTCAAAATATGATATGGGCCCACATAATGGGGACTAAGCTTCCCTTTCTTACCGAACCTTATTACACCATTCATGGGTAAAATTTTCATGTAGACAAAATCATTTACCTCAAACTCAAGATATCTTTTTCTAACATCGCCATAGGACTTTTGTCGACTTTGAGTCGTTTTCAACTTTTTTCTAATAAGCCAAACTTTCTCCACAGCCTCGTGTATGAATTCGGGACCTATCAAAGCAACTTCATCCACTTCAAACCAACCTATAGGAGATCTACACCTCCTACCATATAGAGTCTCAAATGGAGTCATGCCAATACTAATTATTGTTGTATGCAAACTCAATCAAAGGCAAGTGATCATCCCAATTACCATTGAAATCAATTACATATGCCCTCAACATATCTTCCAAAGTTTGGATAATAAGCTCCGCTAGCCCATCAATTTGTGGATGAAAGGCCGTACTAAGCTTAACACGAGTACCAACACACTTTTGGAAAGATTTCCAAAACTGAGAAGTGAATTGGGTACCATGATCGGAGATAATGGACAAGGGCACTCCATGCATCCTCACCATTTACCTCAAATACAACTAAGCATAGTTCTACACCGAATACGAAACCTTGACAGGATTTAAATGAGCTAATTTCATCATTCGATGTAGAATAACCCAAATCACGTCATGTTGCCGCCGGGTGCGTGGTAAACCAACAATTAAGTCCATATTTAAATCTTCCCACTTCCAAGTGGGAATGCTCATATCTTGGGATAAACCTCCCGGCTTTTGATGTTCAACTTTCATTTGTTAACAAATAGGACACTTAGACACAAATTAAGCCATATCCTTCTTCATCCCATTCCACGAATAGATCTCCCGCAAGTCACGGTACATCTTGGTGGCTCCCAAGTGAAGGGAATATCTAGAACTATGGGCTTCTGACAAGATCTGCGCTCTCAAGTCATTTACATTAGGAACACACAAATGACCTTGATATCTAAGCACACCTTCTCCCCCTTGGGAGAAAGCCTCTACAAACTTTTTAAGCACTGCTTCCTTCAATTCAACCAAAGTCGGATCAAGACCTTGCTTTGCGTTCACATCTGCCACAATGGACGACTCTCAACTATTGTGAACCATAACACCACATTTGGTAGAGTCAATTAACCGAACACCCAATCGGGCCAATCTATGAACATCTGTAACCAACTCCTTCTTATCATCCTCTACATGAGCCATACTACCATGGACAATCGACTAAGAGCATCCCCCACCACATTTGGCCTGCTGGGGTGATAGAGAATACTCATGTCATAGTCCTTTAATAACTCAAGGAACCTTCTTTGGAGAAGATTTAGATCTTTCTGTTTAAACACATATTGCAAACTCTTGTGGTCGATAAATAAATCTACATGATCACCATAAAAGTAATACCTCCAAATCTTAAGGGAAAACACAACCGCCGCTAGCTCAAGATCATGTGTAGGATAATTCCTCTCATGAACTTTAAGTTCCCTTGAGGCATAGGCAATGACTTTCCCATTTTGCATAAGTACACATCCTAACCCAATTCCTGAAGCATCACAATACACAGTGATCTTCCGGTAAAGCCAACACCGGAGCATAAGTAAGTCTATCTTTCAATTCTCAAAACTCTTTTCACATGCTTTCGACCATATGAACTTAACCTTCATTTTGGTCAATGTTTTCAATGGAGAGGTAATCTAAGAGAACCCTTGAACAAACCTTCTATAGTAACCAGCTAAACCCAATAAACTTCTGATATCCAAAGGGGATGGAACTTTAGACCAACTCTTGACCACATCCATCTTCTTAGGATCTACCTCAATACTCTTGCATAAACTATATGACCAAGAAAAGCCACATATCTTAACCAAAACTCACATTTACTAAACTTTGCAAAGAGTTGTTGTTCCTTGAGGACTTGAAACACAATCCTCAAATGATTTGTATGCTCAAATTCACTCCTTGAATAGATCAATATATCATCAATGAACACAATCACAAACATGTCAAGGTATTGTCTAAACACCATATTCATCAAATCCATTATTACCGACAGAGCATTAGTCAAACCAAATGACATTACCAAAAACTCATAATGACCATACAGAGTTGGAAAAGTCATCTTCGGAATGTCATCTTCCATCACCCTCAATTGGCGATAACCCGACCAAAGGTCTATCTTAGAGAAGTAACTTGCCCTTGAAGTTGGTCAAACAAATCATCTATTCTTGGGAGAGGATATTTGTTCTTAACGGTAGTCTCATTTAATTTCCAGTAGTCAATAAACATCCGAAGCGAACCATCTTTTTTTTAACAAATAAAACTACAGCACCCCATGAAGATACTTGGTCAGATGAAACCATTATCCAATAAATCTTTCAACTGCTCTTTTAATTCCTTAAGTTCTGCTAGATCCATTATGTCATTCCCCTAGCCTACACCCCAGATGTGGCTGGCACTCGAGAACCATTACTGGCCCCAAGCGAACCCTTGGCCTGGCTTACTTACTCAGCGAAAGACTCTAAGCAGTATTACAATGATCAAATGCACTTACTCAATTGTTAAATAAAATAACTTAGAATGTTTAAAATTCAACATTCAACTTGGCCAAAATGGCAACTCAAGTCTTAACATATGAAATGATAATGTAAAGACAACTGATTACTAACTGTCTGACTGTCTATGAAACCTCAAAAACAAAGAGGGATATCGGGACAAGACCCCCAGTCATCCTAATAATGAAAAACTGAAAGCAAAGTAAAAGGAATCCTGCGGAATGCAAGGAGGCTAAACAACTGACTCTGAGTGCTCAACTGGATAAATGAGGCGCTGGGTGATGATCCTGGTTACCTGAATCTGCATCATAATAGGATGCAGGCCAACTGGCATCAGTACATTGAATGTACGAGTATGTGAGTTGGAATGCTAAACACAACTTAAGCTTGAAAAGAATCTGGAAGGAATACTTACCTTGGCTTTACTCAACTCCTGAACAACTTAACTTAATATAAAGCAATAAAACACATGCAATATATATAAAGCTTGTAAAACAGTGGAAAATAACTTAGTTCGTTAAAGAAAATGCAATAACAACTCAACTTTACTCATGTAATAAAGTAATATAGTTTTTGTGGGAGTTTCTCTAACCGACAACCACCGCTATGAGCCTAAGTGGTGATACAACGTCTTGCCCACGCTGCCAAAACTTTCCTTCACTTTGCCGTCATATAGAACGCTTAACTAAGTGGATCCACTAGTCTATGCTAAAAGCATCTTAAGGAGTCATCTAAAAAGTATGATCATTTACTACCCATGATGACTACATGGTTTATGGAGACTTTAGTTAATATGAATTCGCATCCCCATATCGGTGCTCAATACTACTCCCAAAATATACTTAGCAAATATGTTTTTAAAACAAACTTCTTTCTTTGGTTTGAGATAATTACTCAAAACTTAGCTTAAAAGCTCTCTTGGAATCGATGTTCCCTTTCTTGTTCAAATGTGAGAACCTTTTTAAACTCTTCGAGAATAAATAGTCCCCATATACTTCTTTGAAGAAATGAACTTCAATCTTTACTCTTTACTCTCTACTCAACTTGAACTTTAAGTGTTGAAACAAAGTTAAAATGTTTGTAAAAGACTTTTAAAAACTTTATGAACTTCTCTTAACTTGACTCTTAACTTTACTTTACTTGACTCTTAACTTTACTTTACTTGACTCTTAACTTTCTTTGAATTGAATTATGGATTCAAGGACTGTGATTTGTTATAAGAAAGATCTCATGATGTTTAGGAGTGTTTTTAGATAGTTAAACATGAGAAATGATCAAGAATTCACTGTCTGGAAACAAGTCCGCGACGCGAAGATGCATTTAAATATTTTATCGCAAAATTAAATTTTGAGACTGAGGAGTCCGCGTTCCAACCACGATGCGGAGCTGATTTTTGTTCACTGGGGAAGCAAGTCCGAGACGCGGACTTGCGTGCCAAAACCTGCTCGAATTTTTCCTTCTTTGTTTTCTAGCCCCAATTCGCCTAAACTCAACTATGTTTCTTAAAATATTTTTAGATTCCGATACCTATCATATGTACCCAAGAACCTAACTCAAAACAACTCTAAAACTCGACATAAAGATCTCGGAAACTTCTCAATTCAGCCCAATTCAAGAAAGAAAATAATTTTAAGATATACATATCAAGAACATCAAACTTTCAACCTTTTTAGAACGAATTTCGCTAAACTAAACATGTTTGACGCGTGGGTGAACGAATCCAACGCTATGAGAGTCTCACATACCTTGTAGGATCAAATCCTTGAAGAAACCCGAAATCAATATCTTACGAAGCGATGAATCTTGCTCTTCCCCTTCTCCTTTCTCTTCTTTTCTCTTCTCCCAAAGCCCTAGTTTATTTCTTAATTGCGTAAACTGAACTAACTCAGTTTAGACCTCAAGTAATTTACTAAAAATGGATTTAATAAATTGGATAAGGAAAAGACTAAACTACCCTTTCAAAATCCGGTTTAGACTTTCCTAAATTGAACAACCCAACTTCAAATGGGTATATCTCACTCATACAAACTCGGAATCGCGCAAACTCGGCGGCGTTGGAAATATTATTCCAAGAGACTTCCTATGGTATCTGGAAACACGCCTAAATCATTTTGATCTAGGAGTTATGATCGTTTGAAGTTTCCCAAAACTCATCCTTAACTTAACTTAAACAAATTTCCAGATTTTCATTATTTCCCAAAATCACTATTTCCAATTCTTGACTTCTTCCTAGTTATTTAAATTTGCGAAATGTTAGAATATCTCCCCCTTGGGAACATTCGTCCTCGAATGAGATTAATCTTACTAGGCTAAGGGTGTAACATCTAACATTCAACTCAAACATCCAACAAGCAATGCAATTACAGCATACAATATCAAAAATAATAGAGTACTAAGAAGAGAATTAGTACCTTGATCTGGAATTTCTCTGGTTTTAAAGAGATGTGGATATCTCTTCTTCATACCTTCTTCAGCTTCCTAAGTAGCTTCCTCAACAAACTGGTTCCTCTAAAGAACTTTGACTGATGCTACCTCTTTTGTTCTCAGCTTGCGAACTTGGAGATCTAAAATCTGAACAGGAATCTCCTCGTAGGATAGGCTATCCTTGATCCCAATATCTTCAGTTGGTATGATAAGTGAAGGATCTGCCACGCACTTCTTCAACATGGAAACATGAAATACCGGATGAACAACTGCTAACTCTTGTGGTAGCTCTAACTCATAAGCTACTTTGCCAATCCTCTTGGATATTCTTTAAGGTCCGATATACCGGGGACTAAATTTCCCTTTCTTACCAAATCTCATAACACCCTTCATGGGTGAAACTTTCAAATACACCTAATCATCTACTTCAAACTCTAACTCTCTTCTCCTAACATCAGTGTAGGATTTCTGACGACTCTGTGCCATTTTCAACCTCTATTGAATCACTTTCACCTTCTCCATAGCTTGATGAACCAAGTCTAGTCCTATCAACCCAGCTTCACCAACTTCAAACCATCCAATAGGAGATCTGCATCTTTTCCCATAAAGAGCCTCATAAGGAGCCATCTGGATGCTGGAGTGGTAACTATTGTTGTAAGCAAACTCAATAAGAGGTAGGTGATCATCCTAATTACTTTTGAAATCAATCACACAAGCCCTCAACATATCCTCTAAGGTCTAAATAGTGCGCTCTTCTTGACCATCTGTCTGAGGATGAAAAGTAGTACTCAAGTTCACTTTTGAACCTAAGCCTTTCTGGAATGACTTCCAAAACTGTGCAGTAAATTGTGCACCCCTATCTGATATAATCGAAACAGGGACTCCATGAAGTCTTACCACCTCTTGAATAAATAACCTGACATAATCTTCTGCTGAATGGGTAGTCTTTACCGGCAAAAAAATGGGCTGATTTGGTCATTCGATCCACAATCACCCATATAGAATCATGCTGCCTGCGAGACCTTGGCAAACCTATGATGAAATCCATGTTAATCATCTCCCACTTACATTCCGGAAGTTCTATATTCTGAGCCAAACCACCGGGCCTTTGATGCTCTACTTTAACTTGTTGGCAATATAGACACTTAGCAACAAACTCTGCAATGCCCTTCTTCATGCTACTCTACCAATAAACTTCTCTCAAATAACGATACATATTTTTGGAACCCGGATGAATGGAATATCTGGAGCTATGAGCTTCCTCCATGATCCTCTCTTGGAGTTCATCCACCCTTGGTACACACAATCTACCTTGATATCTCAATACACCATCTCCCCCTTGTTCAAAAGCCATTACTTTTTGCTTATGAACATTTGCCTTCAACTCAAGAAAAATGGGATCTTGGTCTTGCTTCTTTTTTACTTCTGACACTAATGATGATTCGGCCCCATTCATCACCACTACTCCTCCTTCTTTGGAATCCATTAGTCGGACTCCCAATCGTGAAAGTCTATGCACATCTTTCGCTAGCTCTCTCTTTTCTTCCTCAACATGGGTGGTACTACCCATAGACAACCTGCTCAAAGCATCAACAATAATATTAGCCTTACCTGGGTGATAAAGAATACTCATGTCATAATCCTTGAGTAATTCTAACCACCGCCTCTGTATGAGATTAAGCTCTTTCTGAGTAAACACATACTGAAGGCTCTTGTGATCAGTGAATACATCTACATGAACACCATACAAATAATGATGCCATATCTTCAAAGCAAATACTACAGCAGCCAACTCTAAGTCATGGGTTGGGTAATTCTTCTCATGAACTTTCAGCTGTCTGGAGGCATAAGCTATAACCTTGCCATTCTGCATTAATACGCAACCTAAACCAACTCTAGATGCATCACAATACACCACAAAACCTTGAGTACCTTCTGGTAAGGTCAAAACTGGGGCAGTAGCTAACCTCTTTTTCAATTCCTGAAAGATTTTCTCACAAGCTTCAGACAATTAGAACTTCACTATTTTCTGAGTCAACTTGGTCAAAGGATACGAAATGGATTAGAACCCCTCTACGAATCTTCTATAATAGCCAACCAAACCCAAGAAACTCCTAATATCAGTTGGAAATGTGGGTCTAGGCTAATTCTGCACTGCCTCTATCTTTCGGGTATCAACTCTAATTCCATCATCGGAAACTATGTGGCCCAAGAACGCAACAGACTCAAGGCATAACTCACATTTAGAGAAATTAGCATATAACTCCTTATCTTTCAAAGTTTAAAGAACTATTCTGAGATGGCTAGCATGATCTTCTTCATTCCTTGAATAGATTAGTATGTCATCAATGAAGACAATAACAAACATATCTAAATAAGGTTTGAAAACTCTATTCATAAGGTCCATGAACGCTGCAGGTGCATTAGTTAAACCAAACAACATGACCAGAAACTCATAATGACCATAACGGGTCCTGAATGTTGTCTTGGGAATATCACATTTCATTATTTTCAACTGATGGTAGCCAGATCTGAGGTCTATCTTAGAAAAACAAAAAGCACCCTAAAGCTGATAGAAAAGATCATCAATTCTCGGAAGAGGATACTTGTTCTTGATGGTAATCTTGTTCAACTGACAATAATCTATACAAATCCTAAGGGAACCAGCTTTCTTTCTCACAAATAAGACCGGAGCTCCCCAAGGTGAGACACTTGGTCGAATAAAGCCCTTAGCAAGGAGATTTTTCAACTGCTTTTTAAGCTCTTTCATCTCTGCTGGTGCCATTTTTTATGGAAGAATAAAGATAGGACGAGTATTTGGAAGAATATCTATACCGAAGTCTATCTCTCTCTCAGGAAGGACTCCGGGTAGATCATCTGGAAAAACTTCTAGAAACTCAATTACTATAGGAACTGACTAAATATGAGGTATCTCAACACTAGAGTCATTAACTCAGACTAAGTGATAAACACACCCCTTGGAAACTAACTTTCTTGCCTTAAGGTATGAAATAAAATGACCCTTAGGCACTGTTGAACTACTTTTCCATTCTAAGACTGGCTCATTAGGAATTTGGAACTTGACAACTCGAGTTCTACAATCAATGGAGGCATAACAGGCATGAAGCCAGTCCATACCTAGAATGACATCAAAATCTACCATGTCTAACTCAATTAAATCAGCCATGGTGTCTTTGTAATTGATGGAAATGACACAATCACGATATACTCGCTCAGCTAGAATAGATTCCCCAACAGGTGTAGAAACACAAAAGGGTTCACAGAGTTTCTCAGGAATGACATCAAACTTATTTGCAACATAGGGGGTTACAAAAGATAAACTTGCTCATGGTTCTAGCAAAGCATAAACATCAAAAGTAAAGACTTTGATCATACCAGTGACAACATCTGGAGAATTCTCTTGCTCTTGGTGACTAGTGATCGCATAAAGGTGGTTTGCTCCTCTGCCAGTACTGGATGTAGCTCCTCTAGGTGTTGCCCTATCTTGTGGAGCAACTGATGAAGAATGGGCTCTATTGCCCTGATTTCCACTACCTTGCCTGTTCTTAGGGAACTCTTTCATGGAGTGACCCTCTTGGCCACACTTGAAACAACCTGACTGGACATCACGACACTTACCTGGGTGGGTTCTACCACACCTAGCACATGCAGAAGCCCAATTACCCTCCTGTGCCACACTACCCTGAGACTGCGCAGGTCTAGCCCCGAAGTTCTGTGAATTTTGACCATTATACTCACCTTTGTTTCTGGGTGCTGGTGCACTAGCAGATGATAGAGCTGGTCCCTTTTGCTTTTGCTGAAAGGATGAACGGTTCACATTACTTTTCTGCTGTCCGGACTCATTCCCTATCTTAGCCTTCTTGTTTCTAAACTCCTCCCTATCCCTCAGCTTCTCTTCTTCAACCTGCTGCACATAGACCATCAACCTTGATATATCCATGTCCCCAATTAACATCGCTGCCCTGCCCTCCTTGGTTGATAGATGGGAAAACCCAGCAACAAATAAACTCATTATACTCCTCATATCCGCAACCATCTCCGAAGCATAATGGGATAGTTGGGTGAACTTCAACCCATACTCATGAACACTAAAGGAATCCTGCTTAAGGGTAAGAAATTCTCGTACCTTTGCCTCTTTCAGTTCTCGAGGGAAGAAACGCCTCAAGAAAGCTTCCTCAAAACATGCCCAACTCGCAGGTGGTGCATTCTCAGCTCTACCTTCTTTCCACTAGTCAAACCAAGTCCTAACAACATTCTTCAGTTGATATGCAACTAGTTCAACTCTCTCAATATCGGCAACATGCATAACCTCAAATACCTTTTTTAGTTCCTCAACAAAACTCTCTGGATCCTCAGTAGTGCTTGAGCCCGTGAAACTTGGAGGATTCATCCTCAAGAACTCTCGGATCCTCGAAGTATCAGTCACTTCCTATCTAGCTCCTCTTTTTTGCCCAGCTTGGTTGGTCATAACTTGGCTCAACATCCTGATAGCCTCACGGAACTCATCATTGGTAACCTCTCATTGGGGTTGCACTTCAGGTGCATTGGGTACCCCTTGCTCCTTAACATTCCTCCTAGCAAGACGACCTCTGACAGCTCTTCGTGGAGGCATGATTATCTGAAAACACGAACAAGAATGAATTAGAAGGAAACTTTTTAGAGATCATACTCTAACACACGAAATGAGTATGACAGAAGTGAGAAATTTTCCTAAGTGTTGCAGCTTCCTAATTATAGATGTGGCGCACTTCACACCGATACCTAGGACTCTACTGACATGACTTGATAGACTCTGTAGGACTCTTGAACTCTGTGCTCTGATACCAAGTTTGTCACGCTCTGAGCCTACACCGCGGACGTGGCTGGCACTCGAAAACCATTATTGGCCCCAAACGAACCCTTGGCCTGGCTTACTTACTCAGCCTAAGACTCTAAGCATTATTACAATAATCAAATGCACTTACTCAATTATTAAATAAAATGACTTAGAATGTTTAAAAGTCAACATTCAACTTGGCCAAAATGGCAACTCAAGTCTTAACATATGAAATGATAATGTAAAGACAACTGAACTACTAACTGTTTGACTGTCTATGAAGCCTCTAAAACAAAAAGGGATGTCGGGATAAGACTCCCGATCATCCTAATAATGAAATACTGAAAGCAAAGTAAAAGGAGTCCTTCAGAATGCAATGAGGCTCACCAACTGACTCTAAGTTCTCAACTGGATCAACGAGGTGCTGGGTGATGATCCTGGTTACCTGAATCTGCATCATAATAAAATGCAGGCCAACTGACATCAGTATATTGAATGTACGAGTATGCGAGTTGGATTGCTAAACACAACTTAATCTTGAAAAGAATCTGGAAAGAACACTTACCTTGGCTTTACTCAACTCCTGAATAACTTAACTCAATATAAAGCAATAAAACACATGCAATATATATAAAGCTTTTAAAATAGTGGAAAACAACTTAGTTCATTAAAGAAAATGCAATAACAACTCAACTTTAATCATGTAATAAAGTAATATAGTTTATGTTGGAGTTTCTCTAACCTAAAACCACACTATGAGCCTAAGTGGTGATACAACGTCTTGCCCACGCTGCCAAAACTGTCCTTCACTTTGCCGTCATATAGAATGCTTAACTAAGTGGATCCACTAGTCTATGCTAAAAGCATCTTAAGGAGTCATCTAAAAAGTATGATCCTTTACTACCCATGATGGCTACATGGTTTATGGAGACTTTAGTTAATATGAATTCGCATCCCCATATCGGTGCTCAATACTACTCCCAAAATATACTTAGCAAATATGTTTTTAAAACAAACTTCTTTCTTTGGTTTGAGATAATTACTCAAAACTTAGCTTAAAAGCTCTCTTGGAACCGATGTTCCCTTTCTTGTTCAAATGTGAGAACCTTTTTAAACTCTTCGAGAATAAATAGTCCCCATATACTTCTTTGAAGAAATGAACTTCAATCTTT
>JAJOOO010015406.1:0-34375 GCA_029582685.1 Solanum piurae | reverse complement strand
TTAATATTTTTGACACGAAACATAGATATAAACATGAAAACTCATTAAGTTTGGATTAATATAAAATTATGAACCTATAAAATTTAAAATATGATATTCCATCTGTACTAAAAACAAAAGAAAATCTTCTTTTTATTTTGCTTTTTGGGTATATATTTAACTTATATGACTTAAACTTAATATTTTTGACACGAAACATAGATATAAACATGAAAACTCATTAAGTTTGGATTAATATAAAATTATGAACCTATAAAATTTAAAATATGATATTCCATCTGTACTAAAAACAAAAGAAAATCTTCTTTTTATTTTGCTTTTTGGGTATATATTTAACTTATATGACTTAAACTTAATATTTTTGACACGAAACATAGATATAAACATGAAAACTCATTAAGTTTGGATTAATATAAAATTATGAACCTATAAAATTTAAAATATGATATTCCATCTGTACTAAAAACAAAAGAAAATCTTCTTTTTATTTTGCTTTTTGGGTATATATTTAACTTATATGACTTAAACTTAATATTTTTGACACGAAACATAGATATAAACATGAAAACTCATTAAGTTTGGATTAATATAAAATTATGAACCTATAAAATTTAAAATATGATATTTCATCTGTACTAAAAACCTTAAAACTTGAACTCGTCAAACACAAAAATTTCACTACTAGAAACAAAGGGTTTTTTCATAAATCAATGGAAAAAATTATACTATAAAACATGATTTTCCCACTCATTTCTCATCAAACCAGCTCACTGGTAAAATACATGATGGAAAAAAGATTCTCACTTAAATGTCGGGAAACTTCCTAATTTTGTCGTGGGAAAACACTACTATTTTTTTTTCTCACTGATTCAATTAAAATACTTGTGAAAATAGTCACTGAACATTTTTCAGTGAAAATAGTGATTTTTTTAGTAGTGTTTGGATGCCTATGACCTTCCCCTTCTATAAATAGATCTTACATGTCAATGTATTCATCACAACACACACAACAACATAGTAATACTCTCATCACTTACCACACACACTAGATCATCCAAAATGACAATGAGGTATGTGGCTATTTTTGCAATTGTACTTTTTTTGGTTTTTGTTCAAGAAACTAAGGTAACAAAAGCATATGTGAGTTGCAATCCATTGCAACTAAGTCCATGTGCAAATGCCATAACATCATCCACAACTCCAAGTTCAATTTGTTGTTCAAAGTTGAAAGAACAAAGGCCATGTCTTTGCAAATACATGAAGGATCCAAGACTTCAAAAGCTAATTTCTTCTCCTAATGCCAAGAAAGTTGCTACTACTTGTGGTTCCCCTTTCCCAAATTGCTAAGAAAATTAATGTCCCATTTCCATATTATTAGCCTTTTAATATTGGCCTAAGACGCGTTTATATGGAGTAACATGGTACGACCAATGAAGAGTCATACAGTCGACCCCTACCTGTTTATCTAGCTAGTAGTTGTTTATTGTCTTCTATAATTAGCCTGGAATGTTGTGCTGAGATGATTTTATATGGAGTAACATGGTACGACCAGTGAAGAGTCATACAGTCGACCCTTACTTGTTTATGTAGTAGTTGTTTGTTGTCTTCTATAATTAGCCTTTAATGTTGGGCTAAGATGATTTTATATGGAGTAACATGGTCAGTGAGGAGTACTCATATAGTCAATTTCGACTTATTTGGGGCTATGGCGTATGTCGTTGTTACATTGTTGTTGTATTCTATAATTAGCTTTTATGTTTAAGATATAACTAAGATGTGTATTTTCTTGTTGTTGAAGAGTGTAATATATCCTTAATGTTTTTCTTCAATTAGTAATATATTAATGTTGGTATTAATGTTTGGAGTTAATTATCTTGAAAATGTTACTCTCAGCGGTAGTGCCGATAAAATGAGCTTTTATTTTGGTAATCCGCTCATATTTTAATGGGTTGGGTGACTGATTTTTTAGATGGGTAAAATATGGGTATATACCCATATTTAACCCATAGAAATAAGGTATTCATGGGTAAAATATGGGTTAGCCTAATGGGTTAAACTTTCAACTTTTATTCACCCAAAATTCATGATATCACTAAAAATATATACTATATTACATGTACATTTCTTTTGTTAATTATAATTATATTTTTTATTTGTTTAATTCTATATTGGATAACAAATAATAGTGTAAAGTAAGCGAATCATGTATTAGTATTGATATTGCGTAAAGTTCCTCAAGCACTTTTTACTCCTAAAATGCAAATATTCATTTACTTTGAAATTTAAAATATTTTTTCCTTGTTATTACGTAAATTTATTTTATATTGAAAATCTATAGGAATTTTTTTTGACTTTGATGATACAATAAAACTAAATAAAGTATTTTCAACATTTTTCATCTAAAAAAAACTAAAACATTTTATCCATGTTTAATTCTAAAATAAAGTACTATTTGCGCATGAAAATATGGATAAATATGGGTAAACTTATATTTTACTCAACTCATTTGTGACCCAACCCATTTTTACACATATGAAATATGGACGGATTAAATTATTACCCATTTTATATTGACCCATTTTCAACCCGTCCAAATTTTACCAAACCCGCCATTTGCCACCACAACTATTAGGTAATATAATATAAGTTTTCCAATGTTGGTTGTTGGAATTCTAATTTTCTTCGAGAAAAATGTGTTTGATCAAATAGTAAATGTGCTTTTTAATGATGTCTTCTATATGAATTATTTCATTCATTTTGTCTTTAACCAACTAATTAAAGCTTTGTTAACCCATGATTAATAGTACAAATTACAATAATTAATCCAACATAAAGAAGGATAATTTCATATATATCTCCTCCAGATTAACTTTATAACACTAATCCCTTGGTCGAATTGACCCGACTAATCTAAATTCACATTGTGTAGTTGTAGGCCTTATTAATGGAGAAATATTGCCTACCAGGAGTTCTCCATTCTCCAAGTTTGAACCCGAGATGTATGATTAAGAGTAAAGATATCTTATCCATCGAACAATTAATATCGAACAATTAATACCCCTTCATGGTTTGATGAAACTGATTGTAGATAAGACAATTAGCATGTACAAACCAAGCTAGGAAAATAATTTGAGAAGACTTGAGCAAGAAATTTATATTTTGTGACTAAGCCATGTTTTCCAAAAGATTATTATTTTTCGAGATGGTTAACCACGAGGGAGATCATTCAGAACCCGCTGACTTGATGAATCATCTAAATACTTATAAAGTATTCTTCATCAAAAAATTGTCATTTTATACAACAAACACAAATATTACAAGGATTCATCATGAATAATTGAAAGGTTTTACGCTGAATATTAGTCTACCGCAACCTTCAGACCAGCAATGTGAGCAAGCTCATACAGACAGAGTTAAATTGAGTCGTTACATCCGAACAAACATAGTAGCACTCAAAATCTACACAAAGTAATGCCACATTCTATCGAAACAAATTCGGAAAAAAAAAAAAATCTTTTCACACTTAATAAGGAAAGTGATACCATTCTTTCATTTCATAGTTTGTTCACTTACATAGAATTACAAAATAAACTGCAGAAAATTGTACCCTTTTTCAAGTTCACTACCAAGAAAATCATAGAGATCATAATCTATAATAACCTCCTCAGAAAAGCTATTACAGACACGACGTGCACGCGGATCGATGCTGCTTAATACGAATTTACTTAAATTCCTACGGACTACGTTCATATATAATATATATATTATGTATGTAACTATGGATGGTAGAAAACCAAACCAAGAACTAGAACTCTTCATGTTTAAGTTCCTCATCGATGTTTCGATTTGTAAATGTAACGGACCTTTTAGAAGAAACACGGATTCAGCCCTTTCTTTCAGTAGATTCGGTGTAGTTAGATGCTGCCATTCCAAGTCCTTCGTTTTGGTGTTTTTGCCATCCACCGGTATCAGCTTTTGAGTGTATCCAGTAGTAGAAAATGGATCCGATCATTGATAATAACGTCAGGGCAGCGCCAGCAGCAAATACACCTTTTCGGAGGGTGGCACATGACAAGCTTTCAACTTGGAAATTCGCGCGATACTTTGTATGGTATGCATTCTTTGCTGATCCTGCCAATAAGCATGCTTCTGCTCCTAAAAAGCTAACCCTGTTTGTCATTCAAAAGAGGAAGTAAGCAATAGATATATGTTGTTCTACTGCCACCAAGTTTCTGTGGCTGCATTAGATAGGGAGGTTAAGAACTGAAAAAGTAACTATCGTGACAACGGCCATAGACTATGGAGCCAAAAGGTAAAAAGAATGTGATAGAGAAGAAATGTGTATAAAGTAATAAGAGTAACTCTGAGAATTTTGCTAGTATTCTCACTACGCTCTTCCTTGCTCCCTCCTCATTTTTTCTGCTGGTGTTTGGCCGTAGTTTTTGGGTCATCAAATTGATCAGATATTTAAATATTTCAAGTTCCCAAAAGTGGCTCGACTAGTTTTTGGATTTTTGGGACTTCCACAACTTCAAATTCCAACAACATCAAAAACTCAAATTTTCAAGTTTCAACTTCAAAAGTTATGGACAAACGAGAGCGAATCATTTTCTGGGGAACAAAGTTGAATGTGTTCTTATTTCTTCATATGTTTACTTAACAGGTCTTTGCCTGTTGTTTGCATCTTAACTAACATCTTCATCATTTTAAGTAATGGATCATTAATTTCAATTTTGGCATCTTAAATATCACTTAATGTTCTTTTACATACGAATGTTCATTAAATCTTTTGTTGCTTTTATCTACTACCGAGAACACCATGTC
Source organism: Solanum piurae (assembly GCA_029582685.1). Taxonomy (NCBI): domain Eukaryota; kingdom Viridiplantae; phylum Streptophyta; class Magnoliopsida; order Solanales; family Solanaceae; genus Solanum; species Solanum piurae. The sequence continues at coordinate 29,551 of JAJOOO010015406.1, read as the reverse complement.
AACATCGAAACCAATGATAATAGCCTCATGCACTAGCCAACTATCTAAACTAGATATCACCTATCATCACCACATTCAATCATCACCATCAAAACCATCCGTGTTTATTTTAGGGCAGTGTCAATGCTAGTTGTCTAAGTCTATTAAACAACAATATTACTATACCTTACTCCCAAAGAAAGTAGGAGTCGATGGTATGAATCAATTCTGCTCTAATCAGACCTAAATCATTCGTGCTAACGCCATCAAACTAGTAGTAGAATTTACTTGAGCCGATGGTCTTCCGGAAACAGCTTCTTTGTCTTCACAAGGTAGAGGTAAGGTGCACACACCACTCTCCCAGACCCGACTTGTGGGATTAGATTGGGTATGTTGTTAACACTAACCGACAAAGGTGGAGCCAGGTTTTAAAGCTTATGGGTTCGGAATTCTAGTTCTTTCAAGTAAATGGGTTCTAAACTAAATAATTTGTACATATTTAACATATTTCTAAAGAAAAAAATACAAAATTTGGACTAAAGCTATTGGATTTGGCCGAACCCGCACGCTCCACACTAGCTCCACCCTTGCCTAACTGAACACACAAGCAAAACAAACACTAAGCAGAACTGGCTGAAAGTTACACATGTATACTTCCGAAAGGCAAAAACCATCATCACAGATTGTTGAAGTTTCCTCTTTCAAATTCAGTTACAATATATATGGAAATTACTTTTCATGTTTCTTCTTAATTAACTTGTGTATACATACATCACAAGATAACCAGTTTAACTGTTGTACCAAAAAAGAAGTCAAAACTCACCTCAGCGGAACTCCAAAATATTTTCATTATTTTTATCCATTCAACCACTTATTTTAGTGCCAGTAAGATTGGGGCAAACGTCAGTTTGCACGTGTTACAGGTGTCACAGGCTCACAGCTACTGACAAACAACTTAATGAATCGATTTCCTCGGTGAAAAAGACCTTTTAGCGTCACACTAAGTTGTGATCCTTGTGCAATAGGTAAAGGAATGCTCAAAACCAATATAACTCTTTTTTTATCTCAAAAAAAGATAATTGGTTTTGAGCATTTCTTTACATTTTGCACAAGTACGATCACAACTTAGTGCACGCTATAAAGATCAGAATTTATCTAGTGGCACCGTTTTGGCTCAAAAAAAATGAATCTAAACCGTGACAGAAAGGAAGGGGTGCAGAACTTCATCAAATGGTGCAAACAGACAGGAAGAGTAAGGTGACCAATGGAACTAAGGAATACTTAGCACCCAACTACGGAGAAAAAGGTTAAATGGATTTTGTGCCTTTCAGACAACACAAAGTATACAAAAAGTATACTAATGTTGGAATCGGGATGGAAATCAGTCGGGGCATAGGGAGAGATGGAAGATTGTCCTAGCCTGCATTTGGTGGACTATTTGGTTGGAAAGGAATCAGAGATGTTTTGAGAACAAGAGCTGCTCTATGGAGAAGATGAAGCTGAAATGTTTAGCTCTTTTCTATTTTTGGTGTAAACATGAATATCCTCATGAAGATGAGGATATCCCTAGTATCTTAGAGTCCTTAATGAGTTCAGAGGAAAACAGCAAAACTTTTGTATTTCTGATTGTAAGTATTACTGGAATACATCCTGAGTATTCCTGTGTTTATAATACAAGTTACCTTTTCAAAAAAAAAAAGTATACTAACATAATCACACGAGACTTTCTAGTTTTCTTTAGTTCTGTTTTTCCATCTGTAAATTACAGTTGAACCTTTTTCATTCTTCTTTGTCACAAAATCATCCTCCGGCTTCTTCACCTATGAGTCTCAATAAATCCAACATACGGTTACTCTATGGCAAGATTAAGTTTCAACAAGGTATGATGCCTTCATTAGTTTATAATTGCAGAAGTATCAATCTTAAACTAACAAATAACAATTAAGCCAATCAACAAAAACAATCTCATTGCCTAAATCACGCGAGTATTTCGTTAACTCAAGGGGCTAAGCGCACTACAAGCAGACAAAAGAATGTAAACAAACAAAAAGTAAGTGAGAGAACAGTAACTATGTTCTTACCAGGAGAAGATAAAGAAGAAAATGGCACAAGTAGTAGAACTACCACCCATCATTCCTCTTCCAAAACACAAGCACTTGGTAATGCCGTTGACCAATGTTTGGCTAATCAGAAGCAACCCAAATGCCGCCAATCCATAGGCTGTAGAAGCATCCGTTCCATATACACAGTACGTCCGTTCATCATACTCATCCGGCACAACTTTCGCCTTCACAAACACAAAACAACATTCAAAACTCCATCTTTGACTACAAAAAAAAAAAACATAGAAGGGAACTAACTACAGAAAAACAATAATTACTACTACTACTACGCCTCAATCCCAACACGAACAACAACAACTACTTCTTTGCCTCAAATTCCAAGCAAGTTGGGGTCGGCTATATGAATCCTTACCAACCATGCAATTATATTCAAAAACCAAAAGAAGTTCAAATCTTAACTATACCCGTGAAAACAGAACACCAAAAACATTTGATCTTCAACTAGACTCATTAGCAACAACAACATACTTCTGCAATCCCATTATGGGGAGAGTAGAGCTATGTTGCTTGGACTCTTCATGAATGCCGATGGTGCGTGTCAGATCCTTCCAAAGTAGTGCATTTTTGGAGGATACGACATGGTGCGGCAACATTTATGTAGAGTACGAGCAACATAGGAGTAGAGAGTATGCAGACCTTTCCCCCTACCTTGGGAGGTAGAGAGGTGGTCTCCGATAGACCCTTGGCTCAAGGAAGACTCATTAGCAAATAAAACCAAAAACTCAATCTTTACAACACCAAAAAACAAAAAACAAAAAATTCAATTTTTAACTATTCAACACCATCCAGAAATACCAAACACCCCAAAGAAACAAATCAATCCTTAGCAACACAAGAAACCAAAAACATCCAACACAATCCAAGCTTTAACTACAACCAGAGACAAAAAACACACTAACACAAAAAATCAGTCTTTTAGCCATATCCAAAAACTAAGAACCAAAAAACCAATCTTTAACTATACCCAGAAACACCAAACACCCAGAAAAAATCAATCTTTAAGCAACACAAGAAACCAAAAACATCCATGAAAATCCAATCTTTAACTATACCCATAAACAAAAAACACCCAAAAATTCAATCTTAGCAACACAAGAAAGAAACCAAAAACATACAACACAATCCCAATCTTTAACTAAACCCAGCAACAAAAACACACTAACACACAAAAAAAAACAATCTTTACCTATCTCCAAGAACTAAAAATTCCAATCTTTAACTATACCCACAAGCAAAAAAACAGAGAAAATATAAGATAAGCTCAAAAGGGTACCGTGCTACGACGTCGTTCAGCACCGACAGCAAGAACAAAAGCAATGAGATGAAGTGCAATAACAATTACAAGAACAGGAATAGAAACCGCCATTACTGGCCAAACTGGAAAACAAATTCTCAAATTCACTATACTTTTTTTGTGTTAAGTGGGGGGCTTTTGCTTTACTTTTATTCGAATATATTTAGCACTAAGCAGCTGCTTTTTTGAAGCTTTGAGTTACTATAACAAGTGTATATCATTTTTGTTACTTTATGAAGAAAAATGATTAAATCAAATAGTGTTTTTGGATGGTAGGGTCCTCCTCCTCCTTCCTTGTTTGATAGTGACTGTGTACACTAATAATGAGTGTCTGAGTTGTGAATTAAATTATCTCGAGATTATTGTTTACAACAGAAAGTTGAATAGAATAAGTGAGATATTTAGAAAAAGATAGCAAAATTTCTACTGTCATTAGGTCAATTATAAATTTATTTCAAATTTTATTTTGAATATCTCATCTTATCTCGCGAATCGACCAACTTTTTTCTTTAAGCAAAGAAAGTGAAATGTGAGAAGTTGAAAGAGAATAAATGTAGAGCTGGAGTTTGGGTGGCTGCCAGTTTACCGGTTGTTCTTCACCGGCTTTTCTGCATTATTTTCCTTTTTGAGTGATTTTGTATTAAAAAATATTTTCAAGAAACTATTTTCTTACAGAAAACTAGTTCTATTATAATTTATCTTCAAAATATATTTTTATATTTAAAAATAATTTAAAGTTAAATTTATTATTGCTCAAATTAGTCATATATATGGGGAAATTTTAGAAATAGTAAACATAATAGACATAATAAGGCTCTATAGCTATAGTATCGATAATTGAGCTCCATAGCTATAGTTTCATTTGTTATGGAGGCTACCGTTTGTATATTTCGCTTGCAAATATACAAATAAGATAAGTATATACAAATTTTGTATTCATACATTTAGGAATTTTTCAAAACATCGTTTGTGTATTTCACTTGTCAATATACAAGCATGGTAATTTATTATGAATTTTTCATAAATCGTATACAAATAGTTAGGGTAAGCATATACAAAATTCTGGATTTATACTATCAAGAACCAAATTATCCAAATTCTGAATTTATATAAATATGTGAATTATACAAATTACAATTTTCTCAAACTATAGCCATAGTATCTAATATAGGTTAAATATTTGTTATTCAGCATAATTTTTCCTATATATTAACATGGATCCAAGCAAAGCCCAATCCTCTTATTGGGTTGTCTAGTTCATGGCCCAATAGCTTAGCCTGTTAGCGCTCTGTTTATATAACTGGCCCACAAACTTCACACAAATTGATCTTTTGAATCCACTTCAAGCTAAAATGGCAATATGATTCACCAATCTTGGGAGGAGTGGGTGGGTGTAAATTATCTCTATTACTTGTATTTATTTTAATTTCACTATTTAGTTCTTGTACATAAAAATGAGATTAAGGGTATGTTCGGTATGATAGAAAATGTTTTCCTACGCACTGAACACACCTTAAGTGATGTTATTACACGCTCTTTTAGAAAAGGTTGATTCTAGAAAATCCTTCTTGCTTCGAGCTACTATTTCAACTATCCTATAATCTCCCAACATGCTCATGAACCTAAAGTCATTGGAATTGCTAGCTTGGTTGAGTCATCTATGACTGGAAGCATTTTACTTCTCAAAGTGAGATCTTTTAGTGTTAATATATGAAGTTCAAAATGTATATCGAACCTTGAGTAGGAAAAAAAAAAGTGTTCAATACAAGCTTGTGATTTAGGATGATTACAAATCCATTAAAATAAAAAGATAACTTGTTAAATTAAATCACTTCTTAATTAGGATCAAGATAATTAGTACTCTAGTTTATAACTCTATATATCATGATCTAATCCACATTAAATTTTATAACAGGAAGAATCTTATCTTGATTGACCTTTTGCTTTATTATTAGTTATAATATAATTTTATGACAAAACAAGAAAATAGAGAAAATTTAAAGTTATCTTAAATGTTCAAAATGTGATTATGCCAAATTAGAACATGGCTACATTCAAAGCACCAATTGGTTAACAGTAGAGATTACAAATAGCCAATTATTAAGAAATTAATATATTAATATACTACTAGTTGTGTCTATTAATAGGTGGTTGTGATATTTTTAATTTTTGGTTGTATCTTATCTTAAGTTGAAAATTTATTGATATTAAAAGGAAACATACAACTACATTATAATCAGTATTAATACATCGATAATCTCTTAAATTTATCATCAAATTTCATTTAAACGTTCAACTACAACTTGATTCAGTTGAAGTATATCTGAACATAGATAATGGAAACTGTAGGGAAATTCACAATCTCTTCCTCTGTTTTTTGGGTGAACACTCTGTGGTGAGAATTTTGTGGCAACCTACTCATTATGCAATAACTCGCAAACCACACATGAGATGTAAATCGTATCAGACAAGCCTCATACGACTAATTCATAGCTAAGTAATTATAACGAGGCTGAATTCGACCCTAGGTCTCCCACATGGAGACCCACCTCCCAACCACTCAACCAAAATTTTGAAAGACAAATGAAAAGAAAGATAAAATTTATGTGCATCGAATGAATACTTGACATGTATTTTATATATATTTATCATTAATTCAAAATTAATCAATTATTATCGCCTTTATTTGTAACTTCACCAAGATAAATTTATTTGACATTGATTTAAATATTTTTTTACACAAAAGTTATATAAAATATCTATTTTCTATTCTCAAATGATCTTCATCGCATTTTATTGATCGTTAGGTCACACCCAGAAAAAAGTCGAAATATAAAATTATAAATATTATCCAAAATAAAGCACCTCTAAAATCCAGGTGGCATATTCGTCAAGATGCCTTTTAAGTTTTAATACACTCATTAGCACGTCAACAATATTATCAAGCCTTTTGACTTCTAATTTAATTTTTAGATAATGCTAAAAAAAAAAGATTTACAATATTGAAATATAAAATTAATAATAATTAAAAATAATATTCTTTAATCTCAAGAAAAAACTAGAATTTTGAGCTTCTAGATTTTACATACACTACTATACATACAAATACAAAATTTGAGTCAAAACTATTGAATTTCATGACATAGAGTTGCAGTCAGATTCATCTGAACCCTATATTTTCGATACGACTCATAATTCATGTATAAATAATCAACATGGACCCATAAATTTAAAAATAGCTAAGAATCCCAAAAATTGAACCCCCAAACCCTAAATTCCGACTTTTCTTATGACTCAACTCGTAAGCTGAACTGTAGTCCGCCTCACCAACCAATCAAACCAACTATATTTATTTTATGCGGCAACTCGACTACGTCTATCCCTTCATTAATTTTTTTATTATTTATTTGCATGATTTACCCCTATATATATATTTCTAATATAACCATAAATTAGTAACACATACATAAACTTGGTTGTGATCACGACCTTATTCATAGTCTTAAATATTTCAAAAAAATATTTTGAAAGATATATATATAAAAAAATTTATCTCTATAAATTAAAATTTTATTTTGGATTTTGAAGTATAGAGAAATTAAAGATGGCTCCAGATCTATCAATGATTCTTCCTAGGGTTCTAATCGTATCTAGAAGAACTGTTCGTAAGAACAAATTTGTTGATTTCGTTGGTAAGTAGTCGATCGATTTCTCTCTTTTGTTTTAATTTTATATGTGAAATTAAATTCCGTAGTTAATTTCATGTTTTTTTTATTAGAGTTGTTTTTACGAATCAGAGAGAATCGAGTTCTTTCGATAACTAAAAAGTGTAGCATGACTGAATCTAATTGAGGTTCGTGTTAGTGGAGGAATTGGATTGGGGATAAAAGAGGGATTTTTGTTGTAAGATTTTTATGAATAAATTTTTTTATTAATTATGACATCTTTGAAAAATTGTTACATTGATTCTTGTGATGGTTTTTACTTTTCTATTTTTTATTTACTTTAAATTCTTGTTGATAATTGATAAGCAAAAAGATCTATCAAACATATATATGTGTAATGAATTGTGTGATCGAACTTATCTGAATTATCTAAAGGGTATATTTGAATTTACTTGATTAGATGTTCAACGTCTGTATGCAGGTGAATATCACTTAGATCTTATCGTGAGTTATGGAGCAGTGCCTGTTATAGTACCGCGAGTTAGTGGTGTACACATGTTACTAGAAAGTTTTCAACCAATTCATGGAGTTCTTTTATGTGAAGGAGAAGATATTGATCCATCACTTTATGATCGTGATGAATTATCTGGATTATCACAAGAAGAACTTGAAGAAATCAAGAAGTTACATTCAAGTGACACAACAATTGATAGAGAAAAAGATTCAATTGAATTAGCACTTGCAAAACTATGTCTTGAGAGGAATATACCTTATTTGGGAATTTGTAGAGGTTCACAAGTCCTTAATGTTGCTTGTGGTGGCACCCTTTATCAAGATTTAGAGAAAGAATTGTCTAAGAATTATCAAATGACGTTATCTCGTTCAGACTCTCCAGAAATGTCATCGTTAATGTTGCACCCTTGTCTTATTGGAGAATCAAACATGAACCCGTCGGGGTTATTGAAGTGCTTGAACACCATAGAGAAAGAATTGTCCAAGAACTACAAAAACCTATGCTGCTCAGACTCTTCAGAAATGTCAGTAACGCAACCATCGACAATATTGAAGTCATGTCCGAGTGATATAGAGAAAGAATTGTCCAAGGATTGCAAAATTCTACGTTGCTCTGACTCTTCAGAAATGTTATTGAAGTCATGTCCGAGTGATATTGAGAAAGAATTGTCTAAAAGTTGTGAGAAGCTATGTTGCTCGAACACTCCAGAAATATCGTCACATCGGTCATCATTGAAGAGTCAAAGTCAGAGTCAAAGTCCGAGCGACATAGGTAAAAAGTATGAAAAAGTAGTACATATGAACTATGAAAACTATGATGGACATAGACATGTGGTGAAAATAGTTGAAAATACACCATTACACAAATGGTTTAAAGAGTCATTAGAAGATGATAATGATGATGAAAAAATGGAGATTTGGGTTAATAGTTATCATCATCAAGGAGTTAAGAGATTAGCACAAAGATTTGTGCCAATGGCATTTGCTAATGATGGATTAATTGAAGGTTTTTATGATCCAGATGCATATAATCCTCAAGAAGGTAAATTTATTATGGGATTACAATTTCATCCTGAACGTATGCGTGGACAAGATAATGGTGATTTTGATTATCCAGGTTGTGCTATGGCTTACCAGGTACTTAATTAAACTCTCAGCTTGCTAATTAATTTTATCGAGTTCAGATGTCTTGAGTTTGAGTCCTAGGAATGGTGACAATTTATCGCAATCCAAGCTCATGTTATGTGTGTTTTTGGGCTCAATGATGGTGTAGTTTATACGTGTCATGCATGAGCTTGGGTGGTGACAAATCTGTGAGGTCTGTTGGGTCAAAGCAGATAATACGTGTCATGAATTTCATGATAAATATATCGTCTTGCTTTTGAGTTCAATGATGGTGTAGTACTCTAAGGAATAAATTTGTGAGGTTTAGTGGACCAAAGCGTATATTAATATGTGTTATGAGCTTGCATCGTGATAGTTTCCACCCTTAGTAGGGTTTACGAGTGTTGAATATGAATTAATCAGGCCAATAGATATTGAATACCATATAATTATACAATAAAGAGTATAAAAAGAGACTTTTTAAAGTTTGATATTATTATTGAGCACTTGTCTGTGAAATCATGTGATTGATCACGTATAAAGTGTTAGAAAATTAAATGAAAAGAAAGTAAGAAAAAAATTGTGTATTTTAGAGAAGTAAACACTTTTTCAGAATACATACAAAAAGAAATGTGTCAAATCAACTTAACCACAATGATTAGTATTCAAAACCTAATATTTCGACTAATTTAAATTTGTGCCATAAATAAATAGGGGATTTTAGCGCGAGGATTTCACTACCAAGACTCAAACTTGTGACTCTTCATTAAACGTTTATCATTCCACCACATCCCTTAGCTAGTGCTTTGAACATAGTACTTAAATTACTTGATATTACTATTGATATATATTTTTTATACTGACAGTACATAGAACTTAACGACGTTTTAAATGTATTTGATTGGTTTTGTAGGAATTTGTTAAAGCGGTAATTGCATATGCAAAGAAGCTTAATGGTCCTGGAAATATACCAAGTAGAGGTATAAAATTCAACCATGAATTAGAGAGCAAAAGAAAAAGTATTGTTAAAAGTTTTTCAATTGCAAAAAATATGTATAGCAATGGACTTGGCAGAATTTCAGAAAAAAAATCTGAACTTGAACCTGGAGCTGAATTTCTTGAGGTACAATTTTTTTTTTATATATATATATTTCGAATTTTTTTGGAGCAACAGTAAAGTTGTCTCCATGGAACATATAGGTCATGGGTTTAAACAGTCACTAATACTTGCATTAGCGTGGACTGTCTACCTCATACCCCTTGGGGTGCGACCCTTTCCCAAACCCTACTAATGCGCCGATATATATAAACATGTTTTTCATGGTTGACCCTACTACATCATGAAAGTCCGTGTACATCATCTTACCCTCCCTAGACCTAGCCACTTGCGGGATTAGATTGGGTATATGTTGAATTCTATTGGTTTACACTTTTAGTAGTTCAGTTAGTTCACTACCTAAACTTTCAACTTAGTTGGTGAGGGTTTGATTCTACGACCACTTTATAACCTTTTCCTTCATTTCCCTTTCCCGTACCCCAAAAAATGAATACGTATAGTAAAATCGTGTTCATTTGGAAGAATTTGAACCTACCGACTCTAGATTCTGAACGGTTTTGCGTATAACATGTAGGCAAACACAGCATTGAGTGTACAACAAGAGAATAGGTTGAAGCAAATGGGAGCAACAGTGAGGAATGCATCAACATACATGAACAGATTGAAGATGAATGAAGAAAGAGAAAAAATGGCTAGGGCTATTCTTGCAAAAATGTCAATTGAACAACTATCAGATATGGTTAGTTTTTATCATAAAATGGGACAACTTTGTTCTGAGGCTTTAGACAAAAAGTTCAATGACATGGAATTAGCTTGAACCAAAAAGCAGCTCGACGCACTAAGCTCACGTTATACGTGGTTGAGGGAAAGATCGAACCAGAAGGGTCTATCGAACTATAAATATCTTTTTTCATTGTAAAATTGTGTTTTTTGTTCTATAAAATCTCTCTTCATGTTAATGATATTAAATCAAGTTTTTTGTTTCTTTCTGTTGGTTGCTAATCAAGTGTTTATGAATTAATTGATGGTCACAAAAGCGTTACTTACACATGGATTTTCCATCTAACAACTATAACTACGTCTCAGTTTCAAATAAATTAGGATAGCTTTCATCGACAATCTTTTTTTATTATTATGCTGAGAGTTATTCAAAGTCTAACGTGTCAATTGACAAAAACCCACATAATAAATTGACTTATTTTACGTTGATTGCCTAGGGGCTATATGAGCAAGATCACAAAGATGAAGAACTTCTTGAATTGGTAGCATATTATATTTCCTTATGTGACACATCAACCTCAAGTTTATATTTATATTGCTCGAGCTCTTCAAAACTTGCCGCCAAGTGCATGTCAAATCTTAGCAAATGTAGTGCATTTTTGAAGGATCTGACACGAGTGCGATAACATTATTAAAAAGTTCAACTATATCTCAATCACTTCATTATTAGCCTCACAACTTTAAGAAGGCCACCACTATATCTCCATCACTTCATTCACACTGTAACACCGATGGATGGATGACTAATCCTCTTGATATAACAAGTCAAAAACATACCCGGTGCAATCCCACGAGGGGATTCAGGGAAGAGTAGGCTGTACACAGACCTTACCCCTACCTTTGTGGGGGTAGAGAGGTGGTTTCCAATAGACTGATAGTGGAATAAAGGCGCCGCGAATTGTTAACCAACACCAAGAAGTCAATAACTCAGTTTTAGCACCAAGAACAGATCAGAAAGAAAAAATATAAATACTGAACTGCCCAGAAAAACAACAAAAGAAAAGGCATGAGACAGAATTATACCTAAATAGTCTATTATTACTAAATAAAGTCAAATAAAAAGTAATGTACATGACATGGGGAAGCTACATTTCACCACCATATATAGTAGCTCTATCAAAATATGCTAGAATGCTAGTATAAATAACACACCAACAAATTCAAGGCAGTAAAAACAGCCAGCTCTCTCTACTATAAACCGAAAATGAGGAGCATTATGGTGCCATCTTAATATTATACTCGTTCTTTTCTTTCAGTCGTTCGATCACCTTCACAAGCATTGTTACTCATCAGCTCATCTGTTATCGATCTTTTATTTGTAACTTCCCTCGAACTTCTGTTTCGTTACTAACTTTCCACTCCTTTCCCATCAATATTCAGCCCTTGCCTGAGGGCTGGTTTTCCATTTACGATTTCTTTTTCTTTTTTTTTCTTTTCCTTTTTTTTTCCTTTTTTTTTTTAATTTTGTTTTGCCTCGTAGTATAGATAACAGCATTGTAACTAAAGGTTAGAGCGAATCCTCAAGTCTCAACCCATTTTTCCTTGGAAAATCAACAGCTGTATCAACCATAGGGTGGTTCGCTCACCACAAACAGAGGAGATTATCTCGTTTTCACCTCTGACAGAAGAAACTGAAATCAGGGTGATTGACCTGAAGAAGCGTTAGCCAGTTATCAGCAGCTTGTAAGAGCGAGCTCATTAACTGTCTTCCAGGTCCGCCATTTGGAGTCCAAAGTGACGCTTTAAACTTGTATGAAGCAAGGCCAAAAGCAGGTAGTGGAATCTTAGGGGCCGCATCCGTATCATTTGGACATGCAACAACCGCAGTATGACCACTTTGATTTCCTGCAGAATGTCAATGTAAAATTTCAACGACGCATTTGCAACAGAACAATTTAGTTAAATGCTACAAACAACCCACGTTAGGCTATTGCAATACACTCTTTAACACATACTTCACCAGATTTATTCATCGGGACATACATAAATAACAAACCAAAACTCAAGGAGAGATTGGCTTCCAAGTTCCAACATGCTAGCAAAGTGCTAATGAACTTAGGGTGGACATCTTTTCACAACAAACTCTTTTTTACCAAACTAATGCCCCATTTATAGCCAGGACAACATGCTAAACTCGACAGAAGACAGCATTGCAATTTTGGAGGATATCAGATTTAAGGCTTCATAAGTCATTCAAACCAAACAACACTGCATGACACAAACTAAGTCTTGTGGCTAACTTCGCTACTGATGATACCAAACTCCAAAAGCTCTGCCGTTCTATTCCATTAAGATTATATCTTTCAAGAAAATAAGTTAGCTTCTTATTCCTATCAAAAAGGACTGAGACAAGCCTTGGGACTCTGTTCAAGTGGCAAAGGTTGACGGTCTTGTGTTAGGCCAGAAGTTCAAGCCCTGCACTATGCAAACTATGCCTGGTTTCTAAGTAGATAAGGGTAGAGGAGAAGGCCAATTATCCCGAGTTTCAAAGGCTGTGATTGGTCCTAACAGTTAGCCAGACGGATTTTCTGTCAAAAAAGAAAAGAAAAAAAAAAAGTGGAAACCTCACTACACAACTTCCACATAGGTTATATTTATGTTTCTCTAATAGAACTATTTTGGAGGCTTCTTATAAATCCTTATTCCCATGTGAGATGAGTTAAATATATTGATTGCAATGAATCTATGAAATTAATGCAGTCAAAAATTCTTTGTTTGACAGCGATTAATTCTCTTCTTCTTCTTTTTCTCGAATAGATTAAGGAAATATATGAATACCAACATACTAGTACAGATGAACATACGTATGCAAATATCAAAAAACACCACATCACATTATGAAAAGAATAAACATGGAAAATTGCGAAAGGGAACAGAAGAAGCCACAGTTGTAACATTCACCGAAAAAACAAAAGCAATTTAGGGTGGAAAATGTCAAATACCTGGCATGGGTGTATGAAGAGAATGAAATGTCAGAAAACAAGCATCCAGAGCTTTTAAAGTAGGTCCCGTAGGTATTCGGTAAATTGGATACCTGCAAAAGAGACATCAGAACATTAAAATTCAGGGGAAAAACAAGTATACATCCTGATATGAAATGGGCAAGAAAAGCAAAAATACCAGGCTACAGAAATCCAACTGGAAGGAAGGAGATCACAACTTCTCATTGTTTTTAATTCCGGGAAACGTTGAGCAAGATCAGATATCTACAGAACACGAAACATAATGACAATATGAGATAAAACAAAAAGACAAGAAGAGTAACTTATCCATTACTCCCTATCAATGAAATAAACAAAAGATGGCTATACTTTGAGGGAGATGGAGGAAAAGACCAACAATCTTACTTATCAAACAAAAAAAAGACCAACCTTGTCTGCCAAAGGTTCACGACCATAAGGCTGATCGTGCGCAAAATACTCAAACAGCAAGGCACCTTGAGAAGACCCAGATTCACCCTCATCGCTTGAAAATCCTTCTTGGAAGGTAGCATTACTGCCTCTTAATGATAACCCATCGATACTAAGAGAGCTTTCACTTGCTTGGCTATGATACATCCGTTGCTCCCTTGAATAATTCAAGCAACGTCTCTCGTGTTCAGAGTCACTACTTCCATCACTACTAGAATCCCGAAAATAGTCACTATCACTCTCCTCACCTGGTCGCCTACTATGCAAGAGAAAATGTCAATTCAATATCATATGTTTCTTAAAGCTACTCAATCAAAATCTAAACAACATCAATTCAAGGTTTCAGACCCTTTCAGAAAAGGGTAGGTGAGTAGTAGTATAGGACAATCTTTGAGACAGAATCATGTGCATTTACAATATAAACACACGCATGAAACATGAGATCTAGCTATATGCCACATGACCATCCATATACTAGCTAAAGAAGTGCATTGAGATCAACTATATTTCAGGAAAGCGCAGGATGATATAAATGATACATCAGAAAGAAAGATGGATGTAGAAGAGAGGATGGAAAATAGCAATTCCATAGCATTTGACCAAATATTCTGCTACTATTTTCGAAAGCAGAAAAGGTACATCGAGAATAGGGAAAGGCAGACTCAAGAAGAGGGAGAGGGAGAGCAAAGCAAAGTGCAAATGAGAAGCCTGGTTCAGTGCTTACCATTAAAAATAGATGGAAAGAATATATAGCATGTTTTTTTATTGGTAAAACAAAATAGCATTTATCATTCTTAGGGGTAGTTTGGTACAAGGGATAATAGTCCCTGAATAAAATGCATAATGATTTTATCTTGCGTTTGGTTAGGGCCTTAGGGGTATTAATTTAGTCCCGGGATTATTTATCCCACCATGTGTACTACAATGATGGGGTTATCCATATATATGGTGGAATAACTTATCCCATGGGATACCCCAATCATGGAATAACTTTGTTTATCCCATCTTACATACCAAACAACCCCTTCGTACTCGGTTTTTTGGGTCTTCCTGGTAAGATGGAAGTGTTTAAGCTCACTAGAGGACCAAGTCAAACAACAAGTATAAGATAACATCAAGATAATCAGAATAGCATGCAATTCAATCATTATAAATAATATGTATGTACATATTTTTAAAATCCTATATATATTGAATGTATGTATAAAAAATGGATATTTTAACAAATGTAGCACTAGAGGACAGAGGTTCTCTTATCAGCTAGAGGGGAAGAGGCGACAGAAAAGCAGAACATTTACTCCCTAAATAAGGAAATCAGTTGAACATTTACTAATATGTTTGAGAGCTCATCAAAGAAGATCCTCAAAACAGTTGACAACCTCAAGTTTTGATTCATGTATTTTAATGGCTAGTACCGGCATGTCAAGCCTGGTTTACCTATAAAAAGATCTATACCATGCATTCGATTCAAGGAAGGACCAAAACTATTGTTCTCTACCAAACCTAAAATGCACAGCACAGCTAATCAAAACAACTTCTTTAACTCATATTATGAAACCCCAAAACATCATTTATGTAAGCACTAAATTTTCTTAAAATATAGATGATTCTGCTAAACATAAGAGCAAGAACATAATTTGTAATTTATCAGAACAAACTAAATAAAGAAAACAAAAAGTTGACTGGAGTCGCACTCGTAAAGTCAAGTCATATAAGGAGCAAATGGTGTTTCAAAACTCATAACACCAGGCAATTAATTTAGATAACATAGTGTAGCAAATTGCACTAGTATCATGTAACAGAGGATGACCGTAAAAAATTGAATTCAATAAAGACATTGGAGGCAACTGTGTTTATAGAGACGAACTCAAAATTTACTCTAGAACTCTCCACCCTTTCCACTATTACCCTATGAAGAAATCCAAACCTACAATCAAATTATCCAACTTGTGGGGCATCATATTCCCAAAGGTAAATTAAAGAACTTATTGACTGACCGAAAATAAAGTGATAAACTATTTATTTATTTAACTTAATGGGAAAAATTATTTCTCTTCATATAGTAAGCATGAGATAGCATTTCCCTGAACAAGAAAAAGAACAACAACCAGTTTCTGTATCCGCATCAGGCCCACACTTTCAGTTCCATCTATATAAACTATGGTGACAACTGGACGTGTTTTTGGACTCCTCAGATAGTGAGATGCAATAGGTTTTGCATCTATCTGCAAAGACCAAGTGAGAAAGTAACCATTAGGTTTAAGAGCTGCCCAAGCAAAGGCTATGAAAGCTCTTACAGAAGCAGAGCCTACTGGTCGACAAAGAAATGCACAATCATGGTAAGATGCCATCTAAAAAGACGACTGAGGTACTTGGTTAAAGAGCCACGTCTCGGAATCGGATACCGATTTGGATTCTTTGCAACCCACACATTCACCCAAAAGCACATTCCAGATACAGTAAGTTAATGACATTATAAAAGCGGAATGAAGCAGGTAGACAATTTCTAGCCTCTATCTGTATGTCTTGAGAACTCTTTGTTTTCCACTTCTTTATTGAAAAGATGCTGATAGAACTATCTTCTCTTACCAATATTATGAAGAATTTTTCCACCAAAAACCTATGTTGCTCAAACTCTCCAAAAATGATGCCCCACCAGAGTTGGATACTTCAAAAATGCACTAGCCGACACACACACCGTCAACATATTTGAAGAGTCCGAGCAACATTGCCAAAAACATTATGCAGTAACGACAAAGAGGAATTGGAAATGCGCACAAAGAAAATATCATGCAAAAACTTTCTCCTTGCTGAGTCTCTGATAATGTACACCAAGATTATTATACACAATTTTGAATTAACGCCGCAACTATTCTGTATCCGCACTTTATGTCAAAGCAGATGATCATTACTTACAAAACCTAAATATACCCAATAATAATCGTGGAGCTGAAATACGCATCAAGGAGCATACAGAAAACCATAGATAAAACAAAAACAGGCACCTTCAGTGTGTGGTATTGAGACTATCAATTCAAAGGCCAGAAAAATTGGCTGAGCCATGAGTAACAAAAAACTATTTTTAAACATGGAAGGAAAAAAACAAGCAAATATATACCTTGATTTGACTGAAGCCTTTGAAGAGTCACCATACAACTGAATACCTGACAAATAGGGCACATAGTACTGAACTGCACTATCACCTTCATCCAAAACCAATGGAACTCCAGCTCCATATGCACTCCATTCTTTAAAAGACTCCCATAAGTCGCCAAGTACATAGTAAGGCAGAAACTCCACATCACACGTCCTCCAACCCCTAATAGTTGTCTGTTACAAACACAACCATTTTTCACTCAAAACTTGTAATATTAACAACAAACAACAGCTAATTTTTCTTTAACACTTAAATTTCCAACCACAGTCAATAGACTACAGTAAAATTATCAATCATACCCAGCAAAAGATTAAATCTTTACATCAATAAAACCATTTTCCAATCAAAACATATAATCTTAACAATGAATGACAGTTAAACTTTCATTCCAACCAAACTCCAACAAGCTTTAAACCAATACAACCATTTTCAATCAAAACCTATGATCTTAACAACAAACAACAACAACAATATACCAAGTGTAATCCAACAAGTGCGGGCCTGAGGTGGGTAGAGTGTTCCCAGACCTTACCTCTACCTCATAGAGATAGAGAGGTGATTTCCGATAGACCCTCAGGCTAAATAAAGTATGCCAGACAGTTGAAAAAGGAGATATAATTATGACAGCAATAACAACAACGAAATAATACGAAATAGAGAGCATTACACAACGAAAAGGAGAAAGAACAGTAACAACAACGAAATAAAAGTATTATACTTTTTGTACTAATCCAATCAATAGAACTCTTGAATAATTCATCACTAATACAAGCTCAAGTATTTTCAATCACAACCCATAAAAAGCGTTTAAAAATCTAATTACACAGCTAAATAACACAAAGCCATAATTTTTTTAAACCTTAGATAGATATTGAGCAGGAACTGAAGGAGTAACAGATTTCAAAAACCGCTGTAGATTACAAAGCGGCAAAACTTCCGATGCCGGCACGGCAGCAGCAACCGGTAACTCCTTCGTCGATTCATCGACGGCAGCCACCTTCATTTTCGTCTTCGTCGGAAAATTACTAACAGCAACATCACTCTTAGCTCTCCGTAAATTATCCTCACCATTAAAACTCAGATTAACATTCCGGCGAGCCTTCGCAGCACTATAAAACCGATCTTCACCGTTAAAACTCCGATTAAACTGTAATCTACTACCCATCATCTCTTTATATGAAAAACCCCTAAAATCTCTATCTATATAAAAAAAAACTCCTTTTTTTCCTCTATATATATCGATAAATTGCAATTTATATATCGATTTTCTCAGAAATTCTTCAAGAAAACGATAAGGGGTTGATTAGGCTAATTGATTCTCGTAGAAATGAATCAAACGAGTAAAAATTAGCCACAGCAAAAAAAATTAAATTTTTTTTTTGGTAAAAATTAGATGAATTGAGAATTTATATAAACCCTAGCAAATATTGACTCAGATCAAAATATTACTAACAAATATATTAATCAAAGAGCATGTGGATTTGTATAAAAAGAGATTTTTTTTGGATTCAAATTGAAAAATTGCAGTTGAAAATGGAGGAGAGAGAGGAAAAAAGCAGAGTGACAGAATAAAATTATATGGGCAGGGGAACGTGGGAAGAAGAAAACAATGTTATTTGAAAAAAATAGTTTTATCTTTTCATTTTGTTAAAATCTTGTTCCGAGCGCTATTTCCTAATGGGCTCTGTAATGCGTGATCTAAATATAATCGAAGCTTTAATACAGACTTCGAATATGGGGTGAGAAACCAAAAAAAAAATCATTGTGTTGTTCTGTTTTTTATTTGGTGTATGTTACTCATATTTTTTTCATTGAGTGTTTTGATATGTGTGTTACGATTCGTATAAATTTGAATTTACATCAAAACGTTATATATGTATTGGAAATAAAACACTTTCTGTATTGTGGATGGTATATATTTGAATTCGCGTTAAAAAGTTACGTATTTAGTATAAAATGTGTTTTTATTATCTTATAAGATATATGTATTTGTGGATAGTATGAATTTGAATTCATATTAAAAAGTTACGTAATCAAGATAAAATGCTCTCTAACAAAAATGAATGTTATGTAGCTAGGATTCAAACTCAAATTTTATTTAACTACAATACTTGTTGATACTTTTTATCTATTTTGTTTATATTTTGTTTCATATATTATATATATAATATAAATTTGAATTCACGTCAAAAGCTTCTTTTATTTTGTATGTGATATTTATATTGTAGATTGTATCAATTTGAATTCACATTAAAAAAAGTCATGCACGAAAGATAAAATACTTTCTAACAAAAAGGAATGTTACTTATTTAAAATTTGAACTCGAAATTTGACTTAACCACCATACTTGTTGATATTTTTTATTTTGTTTGTTTGTTATTTTTACAGTTTATTTGAAGTAAAAGCTATGATTTGAAAAAGAAAATGAACTTATTAAATTGTGGTCCATATAATATTTCCTTTTTGAAAATAAAGTCTCATTTTATGTTTGGAGATTGGAATATACTTGTGATGGAGAGATATTCTAATATGTTCATCTCATTAAAGTTTAATTATTTATCATAAATATTTTAATAAATCATAGTAGTAATTAGAATAAAATTTCTCCATCATCATGAACTATTATAATATCAATCTTATGTTTCTTGCATCTATTTTCATGTAAAAATTGATATATAGTTCGATATAAAGATTAATGTTTTAAAACTATTTCTTCACTCTCATTTTCATTTATTAGTTTTTAGTAAATTCTTAAAATTGCGTCAATAATTTTCCAAATACTTACCAACAAAATCATGGACCAAATTGGAAATAATAGAAGTCTACCAAATCTAATGAAAAGATTATGGAAAGTGAGTTAATAATTCAATAAACTTTTAAAGCCATTGTGCACTTTATAATAATTAATAATTATTATTATAATTGTTTTCAGTGTTCATATCATATCAAATAATAACATTATAGAGATATTATTATCGTGACTCATAACAAAATGAATGAAATTCCTTTATCCTTATCCAAAAAAAGTCTTGTGTTTAAATTCTAGATACAAAAAAAATTACGATATGAAATATTTTATCTTTTTAATAAATCTTATGCGATATAAATTTAAAGTAATTAAATTTTTCTATGAATATTGAATACGGAATGAAAAATCAAAATGACCATATAGGAATTATGTGAAAAATGAAGGGTTTTTATAGGAATATAATTTGGACAAGTGGAATATGAAACATTATCTATTGGGGTTAGGCCAGAACAGCAAAAATGGCTAAACCATAAAGTGATTGGCTAAAAGGGAAAACAATTGGATTTGTGAATGAAAATTAAAGAGACACGTGGCAATGAAATGTCAAACGTTGTCGTTTTGTTACCTAAAGTTATCATCCCAACTCCCAAGACTAGTAGTATGAGGTGGCGATAGCGACGTTTGTTTGAACATGTTTTGACTCCTATCGTGAATAATATAATATGAGAAATCAAAAAAATGATCATTGTAACGAATGTCGTTATAAAGATCAATACAAATTTCAAGTACTTGATCGTAAAGTAAGTATTTAATTTTTTAATCTCCATGAATTATGGTGGAACGAATAGAATCTTTAATTCTTAGACAGAGTTTCAACTTTATGCTTTGGTAGAAAGTTAGCGCCTTTGGTTCTCCTTTAGTTTGCCTCACGAAATACAAATTTGAATTAGTCAGAACTTTGATATGAACATCACTCGGGGTAATAAATAAAAATAAAATTCAATTATAGAGTATGTACATTTATTTTTTCAGTACGCGCAAAGGGCTTATTATTTGAAAATTATTATATTGCTACTAATATATGAAAATTTATTCAAGAATGAAAAGTGTATCTAATATATTTAATACTATCATATAAAACTTGTAATGTTATTTTCATAATCGTACCTTTAAAAAGTGAGATATTTTATCAACCTTCAAAAAGATAAAATATTTTAGATCACATATATATGTCACATACAATTAATTGCCTTTCTAACATTAAGGCAAAAGTTTCATGGAAATATTGGAATATATATATCTTTTATCATGATAATTCGTACTTTTTTATTTATAATGGAATTCAATAAATTTGAGTCTCCTAAAATTTACTAAAAGTTGAAAGATATTCCACTAAAATTTCTTTTTATTTAGAAGGTTCAAATTTAATTAAAGGATGAGTGATCATATTCATCCATTACAAAGTAATCTTTACTAATGAATAGCGTGTACTCGTTTTCAACATGACTTCTGATGACGATCATACAAAAAATTTAATTAATTTGTGTATACGTTTCAAAAAATTTATTACGGTTTGAATCTTAAATTTATGTTACATTTATTCTACCACCATAATGATAGGTAATTTGTGCTCATTTAAAGTGTTTCCTACAAGTTGTTATTATAAAAATATTACTATAATTTTCAGCATATTGGATCTTCCAAAATATGCTTGGACAACTGATTAATTATAACAAAAAGATTAGTACTTTATTAGTTTATTTAATCACTAAAAGATAGTGCTGATTCTGCATGTGCATCATATTGGAACCCCACTTTGATATAAAAATGAAATAAAACATTTTTAGGGATTCTATTCACATTTAATCAAGGGATTTATTAGTTACTTATTTTTTTTAATAAAAAGAGTTATATGTAGTTTCTTTTTAGTCAAACACAAGATTTTTATATGTGAAAAATATTGTTAGGTTCACTTTTTTGCTTCGATTATAATTTTTTTTAATCGAGGGTCTATTAAAAATAAAATCTACTTTTAAAAGATACGAAGGATATAGCGTATTTCGTTTGCACACAAATACGATACTATTATTACACGTCATAAATATACAAATTATTGTTATACGTCGTAATTAAAGGCGAAACTATGGATATAAACACAATTTTATCCTCCAAACAAGTTAAGGGACAAGATTAATTAAAAAATTAAAGATAAGATTTGACACTAATTAAAATGTCACTATAATTAGATAACACTCTTATTTTAATTTTTTTCATATAATACATGAAAAGGAAATATGTCTTTATTAATGAAAACGTTCAACTTACCCACAAAATATTTGGTATCTACAATTCTCACCTAATTGTTAGGATTTGTAGGTCCCTATGGTATTTATAATTCCTCATTTAATTTGCAAATTGGATGGTTAACTAATAATTAATTCATTTTATGGAGTAGATGGACAATCAATGGCTATTTAGCACCCTTTTTTTTATCGTTGAAATTTGCAGTGTGATAAATAAATACAGTATTTGTATTTCTAATTAGAAATTTTAAATTCGAACTCTAAGAATGCAAAAAAAGAGTTATACAAGCAACACTTTAAATTTCATCTTTAAATGAACCTTGTGCTACAGAAATTTGAGTTACTCGGGATCAAAATGGTTTACAGGATGGCACATGGGATTTTTTAAATAAAAAAATCGGTTTTCTATGTTATCTTTCTCTGGAAAAAGTCTTAAAATTTGTTGTAGGTGATAATATTATCATAGGATCTCTTCACCCTTAGCTAGAGGCTCCGAGGTAGAGTCTTGATAATAAAATATTTTTTAATAAAAAAATGTTTTTTTACATGCTAGAAATCATTGTGTATAAACTTCGAATATAGACGACAGAAATCCGAAAAATTAAACTATATATACTAACTAAGATCAAGCCTTCACAATATCCTTATATAATAGATGATAAATTTTCTTGTTAATATTATGTACCTAAAGCTCTGTCGTAATAAAATTACATTGTTTATACGATGTCTTTCTTTTTATATATTTTAAAAGTTGTTATCATAAATGAAGAGCAACGGTAAAAAAATTCAATCTTTGCCACTTACTTTGACTACAAGATAATTAAATAAATAAAAACTTAGAAAATATTCAATTCAATATTCTTTTCTAAGTTAAAGTTGGAGTACCTTTCAAAACTTTGAAACAAATAATGATAATAAAATGAAGCAATATCCATGACCAAACATTTAGAGGAAAAAAAACAAGAATTATAATCACCAACAAAAAAGACAAAAAAAAATACTTTTAATACCTCTTGTTGCGACATGTTGACACTTCTTGTATTTTTCTAAAGTTGAGGTACAAGCCTTTCTATTGCCACACATATATATGTTTGACCAAATAATATAATAATCAAGGATAACAACAAAATGACCCATATGTAAAAAATAAAATAAAAAAAATGATGAAAAGATTTAGTGATGGTTTAGCTCGATTGAAAGAAAATTGTATAATCAATAATATAAATTGACTATTTGATCGTTATTAGTAAGGTGATGAGTCCAAGAGGATGATCAAGTATATTGGAATTGAGGCACAACCTAAACTTCTGCTGGAGTGAGCAATGAAATTTTTCTCGTAACGATAAAAAAAAAATCTGAACAATACTATATGAAAGTAGAGAGATTACACATTTCCAAGAAAATATAATAATCATATGAAAAATAAGCATCAACTAATTTTATAGGGATAAGGGTCTAAAAAATACCCCAACTTTGGTCGGATTTGTTGTTGCGATACTAAACTTTCATGAGGACCTATTACCTCCCTAGACTATTTAATACCGAATTTTTAAACATATATATTTGCCCACGTGGACATAAAAAATAATGCAAAATTATAAATAGTAATGTGTCCACGTGGGCACATATATACCTTTAAAATACACTATTAAATAGTTCAGGGGGTAAAAAATACAGTATTAAATAGTCTAGGGAGGTAATAGGTCCTTATGAAAATTTAGTAACGCAACAGCAAATTCGACCAAAGTTGGGGTATTTTTTAGACCCTTATCCCAAATTTATATAGGCTGCTAATTAGATTTAGTTTTTAGCTATTTGACCAAATTCATAAAATAATTGCAAGTGATTTAGGTGTTGAATGTTGATAGAAAATTTTGGACTCTCAAAGACATCCTTTAAGTTTTGGTGAACCTAAACATTTAACGTTGTTAAAAAGATTTGTCATAGCCCCACATTTTTTTAATTAAAAAAAGATAATTATAAGTTGTGTTTTTTGACTTTTAAAATTTAAACTATACCTTAGTCAAGTGATATTTTAGATTTATATCTCTCAACAAAATATGGAAAATATTTTTTGGTATAATTTCATAAATGTTTTAGAACTTTCAACATCTCCAATACGTTACGTTACAAAATTGGTTTTCCCTATTAGTTTTGTTTATGAAGATAATTATTTGATTTAAACATCAAAAGGTGTATTAAAACAAAAGTTGTGATGAAAGTGAATGTAATTTTTCTCATTCTTAATTAGAGATTTCAGATTCACGTTTTGAATGTGAAATAAATTTTGATAGAGATCACTTAATTACCTTTTTAATTAGCGTTACACAATACGAATCTGAATTAGTTAAAGTTCCAATACAGATAGCATACACTAGATGCAAAAAATCAAAATAAATTAACGAAAGAAGAAATCGACAATTTTTATTTATTTATTCATTTCTACTTGTTTTGAAATTTTCTAAATTTAATTTTGCTTTATCTTTCTCAAACGTGTATTGTCATAATAACAGCATCTCTCAATCTTACTTAATTGCATATAAATAAAACGACAATTTTATAAGCTTATTACAACAAAGGATATGAAGTAATACCTCTTCTTTAGTCACTTTTTATTTTATTAAAAAAATAATTTAGTAGAATAAATATATGATTAAAATTATTCTTAAAGAAATGCAAAATACAAATCGAACAAGTTAAAAAAACAAATAAAATACTTATAACAATAATATCACATATAGGGGAAAATATGAAAAACGAACTAATAATTTTCTTACTAACGCTTACTATAGTAATCGAATCAATTTATTTTCACCTCAATTATTTTATCAGATATTTTTTAATTTTCACCAATATAAATAAATATAAATAAGGAGCTAATAATTTTTCTTTTCCAATTGTACCCCACACGAGGGGGTTGTTGGTAGTTGGAATTTATTTTATGTGGAGGACAATATTAGAAGTTGAGAAAATTAATATATTTATAAATCATTATTTCTTTATTTATTTATTAATTTATTTATTTTCATTAATTTAATCAAATTATGGGGGTCACATTCTCTGTTTCGACGCGGCGAAACAGGGAGGAAATGTATCTGTCGGATGCGATGTCCTTCGCGACACGCAATTCGAGGTGATTAAATATCGACAATCTTTTAAATTTATCACGTTTGAATTACGATACTTTCAATAATGAAATAATTCGTAGTATTAGTTAGAACATCTCAATATGTATTAACAAAAATCATAATGAAGTGATAAATACTTATTTAATGTAGGGTCTGATTAAATTTAATTTCGTGCATTGCAATGCTTATTTCTAGAGAAACGATGCTTCCAATAGGAATTTTTCCATTCCGAGAAGTTCAAACTCGATAGCTATGACTATGATTAAGAGCAAAGAAATTTCAGTTATCCTACCACAATCACATTGGTCCTACCACTAACTTTAATTTAGATACACACTTTTTGAAATAAAAATGGAACAGTCAATATTGGGGATTTTTTTAGCATGTGCCTGTTGTGTATTAATTTGTTACCACATATTTTTAAGTGCATTTTGTGATCCAAAGTTTTTATAAAATAATTGTCACATTCAAGTATGATAGTTATAGATAGAAATTATTTTTCTTTATAATTATTTTAGCTCTTATCATATCTTCAAACAATACTTCAATATTATTATCGGTTTTTAATATTTTTTCCATCCATTAACTTTTTAAGTTTGCAAGAAAATATTATTCACTCATCAATAAAACACAGACTTTTCCCCCTTCAAAAACTTACTTATTTTCGAACGACATCATTTTGAAAAATGACTTTTGCTAGAGGAAATATGCCCCATATAACGTCTTCCATTCACGTTCCATCGAACATATCACATTATATGAAAACACAAGATACAGTGAAATGTGAACTCAAAAAATTTAGTCGACTATATGAATATTGAGTCCGACAGTCTGTAAAAAACAATCGTAGTTAACATGATATTAAGTTCAATAATCTGCAAACGAACTAATTAAACTGATACAACGTTAATTTTAGTTAACGACGACTTAATTGATTTGATTTCTTTATATTAAAAAATCAATCCAAATCGAAACACATATAAACAACAAAGAAGAAGAGAGAACCAAAGCACTAATTGGGCTTTCTCTAAATGTTGCTAAATTCAGCTCACTATGGGCTACAGCCCAAATTACCAATTATTACTCTTAAGAAGGAACAAAATCTTAACATTTTTAACCAATCGACTAAAACAAAGGATTACTCACATATCCACAGTTAGTGGCGGAATCGAGTAGTGTCAAGGGGTCAATCGAACTCCCTTTGTCAAAAACTATGAAAAATAGAGGAAAAAAATGATATATTTTTAATTATATGTGAGCTATTGAATCACGTTAACATGAGAACGGGTTCAAAATTGTCTTTAAGTTCTATGTTCAAATTACACTTGTGACACTCTAGATATTTCTTTTAAAAATCCCCTTACATAAATTTCTGATACCCGTCACTAGCAATAATAAATTATAATCGTTGTCAGAGTATACTCAATATACACATTGATTATAGAATTATTTATAATGACTAGTAAGTTCATGTGGGGTAGAGTTATAAATTAAAGATGTAGGGTTATCTAAACTTACCTATCAAAAATAATTTCTAATTTATCTTTTTAATTTCTAATCTATGTTTAAGAGGAAATTTCAACGCATTCTAATAAGTTGATTAAAATTATAATAGTTTAAATTTGTTTTTTCCATTTAGTTAAAGGGTCTACATCATCAAAGATAAAATTAAAACTATAAATCAAATTGAAATTACTGATTTAGAAGAAAATTATAATGCTTATTCATATCACATATTTATATTGAATTACTGAGATTTAATTAAAAGTTAAAATGAAAAATGCATAGTACTCGATCATAGTCATAAAAGAACATAATATCTTATCTTTATTAATTTGATGTAAATAAATATTTTTATCAAAATAAAACCATTAATTTATTTGTGAGATAACTCTAAGTAGACGCAGGGGCGGCTGGTAAGGCTTGTAAAAAAGTCTTTGGCATTAGGCCCCCAATTTTAGGGGGCCTCATTTTTTAGTTAATTAGGTAGGATTAAATTAAAATAAATAAATATTAGAACTAAGACAATAAATGCAAAGGCCCCATTTTTTAGTTAATTAGGAAGGATTAAATTTTTTAATTTTTTTTTTGTTAGAGCTAAGTCAATAAATGTAAACGGCTAAATGAAGTGATAGTCATAGATATGACTATGACTTTTTTTAATGTACAAGTTATCTTATTTTTTTTACCTTATTTTTTTTTCTAATTTTATTTTATATATTCTATCCTCCTCCCTTCTATTTCTTCTCACTTTATCTTTTCTAATCTTACATCTCTCTCTTATTCAAAGCTAAAAAAATTACTTGTTCTATTGATAGTTTATATTTTAAATTTGGAGAAAACTATATTGCAGCAACCCGATTCATTTTTGGAAATCAAGTCTTCATAGCTTTTGAATTCGGTAATATCATTCTAATTTCTAATATTATTTTTGTTTTGTGTCTTATGTTTATTATATTTTTTATTTGATATTGTAAATAGTGTTTAAAATATTTGTTAGATTTTATTATGTCAACTAGAAAATATGAATCCGGTCATTCAAAACTTAAAAGAAAAAGAAAAGTCGATAACTTGATAAAATCTCAAAAAGGTGCTCTTGATAAATTTTTGGAAAATAATGATAAAATTAAATAAAAAAAGGTAGGGGAATGCTCTTTAGAAGAACAAGTTACAAACTTAGTTGAAGTTGAGTTAGATAATGATATAAACCAAAAAGAAGATGAAGGAGAGGAAATTAGCAAAAAGCCGGATGTAGATTCCCAAGAAAATCAAGAACTTATAAATGAATTAAATAATCATACTCCTAAAAATATCTATGATCCTAGTCAATGGAATATTGTTGATACAAAGTTAAGAGACTTATTAGTAGAAAAGGGACCAATTAGAATTACCGACACATGTTTTCCAAAGGATAAATTTTTAAGGCACTTTTCTACTACATATTATTTTCAAAAGTTGGCAAATGGAGAAAGACATGAAAGAAGATGGTTAGTTTATTCCAAAGATTTGAATAAGGTATTTTGTTTTTGTTGTAAGTTATTTAATACGACCTTTAATGCAAATAATAATAAGTTAGCTAATGAAGGTAGTAGAGATTGGAAAAATCTTACTACTAAGCTTAGAACCCATGAAACAACTAACCAACATATTATTAATATGAGTTCATGGATTGATTTAGAATTTAGATTGCATAATAATAAAGCAATCGATAAAAACATTCAAGACCAAATTAATAGAGATAGAGAACATTGGAAAAATGTATTGTCAAGAATTATTTTCGTCATAAAAACTCTTGGAAGAAATAATTTGGCATTTAAGGGGAAAATGAAAAAATCTATCAAGAAAATAACGGAAACTTCTTGAGTCTTATTGAAATGATTGCAGAATTTGATCCAATTATTTTGACGAATCAAACATGATGAAATTCATAATCATTATCTTGGACATAATATACAAAATGAATTAATAAATTTATTGGCAAGTGAAATTAAGAACAAGATTATTGAAAAAGTTAGAAAAACAAAGTATTTCTCTATCATACTTGATTGCACGCCAGATACAAGTCATCAAGACCAAATGTCTTTTATAATACGGAGTGTAGATATTTCGGCAACTCCAATAAATGTAATCGAATATTTCTTAGAATTCTTAAAAGTGGATGATACAAGTGGAAAAGTTCTTTTTGAAGTTATTTTAGATGAAATAAAATGGCCTAAAATGTATTGGACTTGATATTGATAATTTAAGAGGACAAGGATATGATAATGGCCAATGGGTCTAATATGAAGGGAAAACACCAAGGAGTGCAAAAAAGACTTCTTGATATAAATCCTAGATCATTTTATACACCATGTGGTTGTCATAATCTAAATTTGGTACTTTGTGATATGGTTAATTCTTGTACGAAAGCTATATCATTCTTTGGAGTGGTACAACGTATATATTCACTATTTTCTTCGTCTACTAAGCGGTGGAAAATTTTAAAAGATAGTATACCTAGTTTAACTCTTAAATCATTGTCACAAACACGGTGGGAAAGTCGTATTGAAAGTGTTAAAGCAATAAGGTTTCAAACTCCACAAATAAGAAATGCTTTATTTAAATTAGAAGAAGTTAGTGATGATCCAAAAATTAAAAGTGAAGCTAATTGTTTAGCAATTTTTGAGCTTGAAAATTTTGAATTTTTATTGGGTATGACTATTTGGTATGATGTACTATTTGCTGTAAATTCAATTAGCAAAAGTTTACAATCAAAAGATATGCATATTGATGTCGCTATAGATCAATTA